>JACDRQ010000242.1:0-14073 GCA_013841215.1 Hycleus cichorii | reverse complement strand
TCCGATTCAGTGCAATATTTACGAAAATAAGCAAGTTATCGGCTATTAAATATTGGCGTGATTTCTATTCCAAATCGAAGAAAGGTGTAATTCAGACGCTTAATTTTTTGGCAATTTCCAGAAGAACTAGCCAATTGTTTGGGAAATTTCTTGAATATTTGGAAAAAGCTTTTCATTTTCTATAAATTCTGTCAGAATCATTGAAAAATAAACAACATTGGTCAAGTTATAAGGAAAAACATAAAAATTTGTGAAATATTACAAAGAAACGCTTCAAAATTTTCCTCTGCAACTCAAAATTCTATGGAAATTTTCCGAAATGAGACACTTTGAAATGCTCTTCTCAAACCTATCATAATTTTTGCGATATTGCCAAAAACCAGTGAAATATCGCTCATTAAATTTATTTTAAAACTATCTATAAGCTTTCAATGGAAATTTTCTTCTAAATTTCTACATTTTCCAGTAAACTATCAAGCTAATTAGAAAATTCTTTGCACACTTGGCCACTGATTCAACAAACAAGTTAACTGAGTCTATAGCGCAAAATTTTCCCAAAATTTTCTAAAGTAACAAAACCTAAGTCGTGAAGCTTGAAATTTTCTCTCCAACGACTCTCGATATTCAATCGTAAAGTGCAAAATAGGGCAGAAATCGCCTGTTAAAGTTTCCACTATTATCCAACGACTAGTAATCCGGCCCCTTAATAAAATGTAAATTCCTATATTCAATCGCTACTGAAACTAAACTCATTATCACTTCAAACTGCAAACTATGCACCGGGAATTGCATATTACCCCCAAGTTCGCTTATAATTACCATCTACAATTTCCATTCGTTATCAATACTGGCCGATCACTATATAAATCCATTTAGTTTATCATCAACTGTAATAATAAAACGAATCGAAACTTGAAATCTTATCAGGAACCACATTAAAGTACAATAACAACAACAACAATAACTTTGATATATCGGTAATCTTTGAGTGTAACAAGTCTAAAACTAGCACGAGCTAAGGGCGGGGTAGTGATAAGAAATTGTGCGAGTTTCGATGGAACTATCGACTACTGGTAATGTAATTTTGGTGGTGATTTATTGATTTCAAACTTGAACTTGCCGACATGTTTGCATGAATCGTACGTATTGCATTGTCTTCTTACCATATAACGTCGCATATATTTTGTAAATCAACAAACATAATCCGGAAGTTGTTTAAACGATAAATGTACGTGATTTAGTTGCATGCATATAAACACTAGTAGATTATAGAGTTTGATATATTGTTGATTACCTACCGATTTTCAAATTTAGGCCAACGAAATATAGCAACTAGAACGGGGAAACTTTTATTATTTTCCACTATATAGATTACAGTCTAATTGAAAAAGTTTGACATTGATTTTGTTGTTGTTATTTGGGCATTTGTCGGGGGAAATATTTTATTTCCAATTCTCACGTTATAAAACTAATTACAACATTTGATAAAACAACAAACTCGACAATATTCGACAATATTATTCGAACATTGTATTTAATACGAACAATAGTTTGGGTGGTAAATTTGCGTATTAATTGATTTTCTAATATTTGGCCACAATATTGAGGCATTCTCGACTATAGAGATATATAATTTGTATGTTAATTCTTCGAGTTCGTGACATATATCGTTATTATAATTAAACTAGAACTCTACCGTCAAATATTCCCGAAAACTAGGAAAAGTTTCAAGGTAATTAGTGTGAATTTTCTCTACCGGGGCTGATTCAAATACAGATCAGTATCTCTCGTCACGTATCCACAGTTGTGTGTAGGAACGGTATGGTATTAATTGCTTTCTGTAACTGATACACACACATATATCGGCGGTGGTATCACGACTTGAATGCCACCATTAGAAAAGGTATTAACTTATCAACTTGGCCGGAATGATAAAGAGTCGCAGTCGAGAAAGTGAATCGACTTTCATCCAGTTTCTGATCGATTGGCGCAATGGTGGTGATTATAAAATGATTGTTAAATCGTCATTTCCATCGTTTTATTATAAATGAGCGAAATTTCCGGTTGGCATTATGAAAAATCGGATTATTTCGAAACTGTGTCACGCCCGGCGCATCCACCAATTTTAAAATGCAAACACCATGCGAGTTTCTTCGATTTACCCCCGGGAAAACATTAATTTCCACTAATATCACAAATATTGGAAAATCGATGGATTTGCGACGAATTACAATAAAACTGGATGATTTATGTTTGCGAAAAAGTTGAGAAAACTTGGCGAAAAATCAATTGAAAGAGTTGTCCGGACAAAGCTCGAATATTCGAGGCCCTTACCAAACAACAAATGGCGACAAATCGAATTTCGATTTATCTTTTACTTTTCAAAATCGATACATTGGAGCTACAACATACCGTCGGCCGATAAAAAGGCAAATTCGTCGAAAATTCGCAACAACGTTCGAATTTCCAATTGAAAACAAATCCTTATCGTTGGGCGACACTTTCGAGTGTAATTAATGAACTGGAATTGTTTACAAAAACGTATCGTGTCAGTTTCACGTGTATACACAAATTAACCGGAGATTGCCGGTTGGCGAGAGGGTAGAACGGGTAATCGATAAAACTAGAAAAAAAACACCGACAGTAATGAAGCTGACAGATAAAATAATTCGCCCATGTCAAATAGATAGGAAATCGTAATAAAACACAGATTTTTACATAAAATATTCGACCATTCGGATCTGTTGTGGACATGAGTTAAATTGGATTGTACGCACGGATATACCGCTTATTCTCCCTTATAGAAGTGGTAATTTAGGCTAAACTAACCGGATACAAGTTTGGCTAGTCGAAATTCAGATTAGTTTGTACGATAAACAAAGCGTGTGTTTGTATTTTGTAGAGTTATCGTGTCGCATTTTTCTTCAAGTCTTTGTTTGTCTAAACGATAACGGTAAATATCTAATAAAAGCGGTGCAATATTGTTTATTGTCGTTGTGATGGTGACAGTTTAGGCGATAGAATTTACACCGCACTGAAACTCTCCGATGAAACTTTGTCTTTATTACACAAGATAAATGTTGTATATAAACTTGCAAGTCTTAGCGAATATCGTCCACGACCCGGTAATTTATTGCGGTTTTTTTATTAAATATTCCCCGAATATTGGAATCACAAAGTGACCGCCTGTATGTTTGTAAAGTTTTCAAATCGTAGTAGAACCGAATGATGTATTGAAGATGTAGACAATGTAAATATAACAAGACCCTCGTCTCGTATGGGGAATTGGGGATTTTGTGTTGCTATTGTTGGCCTTCTTTGTGCTTAATTTACTTTTATAGGTGCACACTACATCAAATAAGGCCCCTTTTTCAGTTAGCAGGTGATCCTGTTCGCTTTGCAACCAGCATTGGACCCGACTGGGGACTTGGACTGTAAATAAAAAAATCTTCAATTTCTATTGGCCCCAATGTTGCTTTTTAATAGAAAGTAATGTCTTCAATCGACAAATTGGAGTCCTTTGATCGATGTAATGGATTTGACGCCAACAACAAAACGAGCATTGCTCGTTAAACGTCGTTGAATTCGAAATAAAATCGCCCGATTCCTGCACACGGAGACAAAGGAGCGAGTTCGGCTGTACGCCAAAACTGCCGATTTATCCGGCAGATGCCCCATTTCTCGATAATTCCGAGTTAATTGAGAATAAGTGAAAAGTTGTGTTGCATTAATACATTTATTAAAAACAAAATGAAACGTTCTTGTAACTGTCTCGGATTCATTGTAGTTGTAATCGTTGTAATTGAAATCCTTCTAGTTTGATGAAAAAACATCCATTATCCCGGCCAATTGTACAGAAGATAAGTGGAAAATATTAAGTAATTCTGCAAATAAAGCTGTGAATATATCACCGAATTGCGGTCAATATTTCAATGTCTTTCGGCACTATAGCGGTTGTAATAGAGTTCGATCATGAACCACGTCTTGTTTTAAAAGACTTTTATCAAGTTCTACATCGAACGAGAGCTTTGTTCGTGAATGTTTCACGTTTCTTTGTCAAGTATTTGATAGGAATTTTGTACAAAGCAATTCAGTCTAACATTGTCATCATTAAACGATGCCGAAGAATTCCAATTGTCACACACACAGCGCTAGACGACTCGAAATTTCCACCAGATCAATATTGAAGATAAATTCGAAGTGGATCAATCGATAAACAACAGATCAAAGATTCGGAAGCTTTGAGGATATATCGTTTTTTTTCAAACTTCATTAACAAATAGACATCGCTGGTTGAAATTACAATTTTGATGGTTCTGTACGTTTCGAAATTGTTAATAAATCTCCCCAACTTTGAAGCTGTTTGATGTAGTAAACAGTAACCTTATTGCCTTCATATTATAATGACGGAGTTTTAACATGTTTATCGAGAAAAAAAATTGTTTAAACAGGATTTCTTTGAATAATGCTATTGGTTTTTTATATCCGTCAAGATGTAAGAGATTAAAGGCGCACAACAAAAGAGTTTCATCTTTTATTGTACGACAAAATATGAAATTTCGGCTGTAACAATAGCCGGTTTTCATATATTACTACAAATATAACGGTTAGATTGCTGAAATATTATTCTCCACGTAATTTAGTGATTATGCTTGGAAATCTTCACAGTTCTTGTTAGTTTCTTCGCGATTAATTCGATAATTAGAATAGAAATCGTCAGTCCAACTCCCATCGTCCAGATCCAGAAGATCTGGCGACAATCGTAGATGTCGATCGATTTGAATGAAGACGAATGCGAATGGCATGTCGGTTGGCGGAAAATTCGACTAACTACCCGGTGCCGCAGTCCGTACTCGTTCACTCTGAGGAGACTGAAAAAGAAAATTAGATAGCAGTCGGGGGAATTTTCGATACTCAAGCGTTTGGGCTCATTTGAAAGAGCATTCTAAGCTGAATTAGAGGTATTTGTTGGAAAATGTGGAAATTTTGAGTTATAGATGGAAATCTAGAAGTATCCAAGTATGAGGGAGAATTTAGAGAACATCTCGTATTTTCCCCCATAACTCAGTCAATTTTCATTTGTTTGTAACAAATATAGAGCCCATCGATAGCAAATTGAAAGGGCTTTCCAAATATTTGAGAGATTTTCCGATCGGTTCAATAGTTTTCCAGAAAATTGCGAAACGACAAATTCCAAGAAAGAATTCAAGCGCATCTTAAACGATAGAATTGAGTGACATTTTCTGAAAGCTTATACATCGGAAATTAGCTTGACAAGAAAAATTAAAGTTTTCTTATAATTATAGGAAAATTTGTTGGCCATTTTCACCTGTTAAGCCCAAATTTTCCAGGGAAAAAACCAAATTTTTGGCAACAATTTTAAGGTCGATACAAGTTGAAGAAACAATAATGCTTAACGGATGAAAATCGCTAACGAATTTCCCTGAAATCGGGAAAATTGTAAAATTTCAAAACTGGAACTTTTCCTTCCAGTTAGCTTTCAGAAAGTACAACTCTATCTTTTAAATTGCGTTCGATTCTTTTACAGTTTCGCTCAATTTTCCGGGAAACTACAAACCGGTCGGAAAATATGGAAAATACAAGCTTCTATATTATCATCCATAACTCAAAAATTCCACAATATTTTCGAAAACTAAAAAATACCTCTGGTACAGCATAGAATGCTCTTCCAAACGCCCCCAAAGACTTGAATTTCGAGTGAAAAATGAACGAAAAATCGTCAATCGAAAATTCTAGTACCTGATTTTGAACATTTCGTTAAAGGGCGAATTTTTCGCTATACCAACATAAACAGAGTTCACCTAAAACAATAAATTGATTAAAATCTTTACAACTATCGAAAATTACTTCATTATATCCGGGTAATTGTTGTAAAGCGCAAATTTCATAGTTGGTAAAATTGTACAAAATATAAACGAAAGCCGGATACAGGTTGATGTGGTAAGCGAACGTTCTCTCCTGAATTGTCCTCATTCCAGCCTCCAAATCTAAATATCTATCCGGGTAGATTTTCTTTGTATAAAGCTCGCGTAAGACTCCCTTTTTCGGCGCCTGTACACAACAAAATTACTCTTTTTAATTACTGTTAATCGACGAAATACTTCAAAATAATTCCGAGCGTATTCGGCATTCTCGCCAGCTACTTCAATGCGGCTATTCAATAATTCTTCTAAATTGTCCAACGGCGTTGTTGATTGTAGCAAAACGACAATATTTGCAGAATATGAAACGTACACAAACATAAAAGCGGCGAAAAAAATTAAAACAATAATACGGCCGGATAAGCTGGCCGGTTCTGTTGTTGTGCCCTGTTGGCATAACGCTTCCAAAGCTATCAAACCGACATCACTTGCCGAATAAACCATTCGGATTCTCTACAATAATTTTTATCGAAAAAAACAATAAAATTTGTCTAGTTAATTCACATTGGAGCGTGTTTCGAAATTGAGAATAATCCGCACGAAAATTGCAAATATTAACAGTACCAGTAACAAGACCCACCAGACCCCGTTGGTGAAACTCAACACGAAGATGTTCTTCATCGACGATGTGGACGGTTTGTGGACGAGGAAGCGCATCTCGTAAACCAGGCCAGTGTGCAGGAAATCGATGAAACGATATCGACTCTCGTACATGTACAAACAACCTTAAATTCATTCTAATTATTGTTGTTTATAACTTGAATTGTTAAAACTTTAATAATAGCGCAGAACACGCTAATTGGGCGCAATGGGGGCGAATTTAGCGGTTTTTTACCTGCGATATCGACCTCACCATCGGCGATCATTCGCACCAATCCGCTAATTCGGCCGGTTGTCTCGTTGTAATAACCGAACGATGGATTGGTGGCCAGCGTGAAAGTGGCGTTGTGGATTTGGAAAATGTGATGGACACAACCGTACGCTAATTTCGCAAAACTATCGACATGCACGTCCCTAAATATAACTCTCGTTTAATCAAAAATTAGCAAATTTTCGAGTTAATCTACTTGAAATCGTGTAATTGTTGGAAGGTATCGTTGTGTAGAATCGTCAAACCCACAACGAATTTGGTTTGTTTTAAATTCATCCGTTCTTTTGTAATTGTTTGGTTGTTTATAAATAAACCATTAACCGACCAATTGCCGTAATAACTCCAAACTGAAATTGTGGATAAAATAAATAATTGGAACGAATTTAAAATTTTGTTCGTTCAACTAATGTTGTTGATTTTACGAATTTTGTACGGCCGAAATAGCTGAATAGAGCCATTGTTATTAATAATAGCAAGAATAAATTCAACATCAATATCGATTGGAAATTCGTTGGATATTTTCGAAAATTCGGAAAATTCCCAACCGGTCGCCGTTAACAGGAATTTTTTCAACCCAGATACGTTCCGTTCCGCTAGAAACTTTAAAAATTATTATCGACGATTTCCATCGAAATAAGAACAACCGGATACTTGTCTGAAATTGGCCCTCGTTGTCGGACAATTTATTAAATCGCCAACATAATAAACGTCGTGTTTTAGTCGATCGAAAATCAACGTTTTTCCATTAAATACGGCGATTCGCTTCAACGGCGCTTGATTGGCGAATTTCACAAACCTGCCAACTCTTTCTGCAAAAATTACAACAAACGATGCTCTAATTCCGTGTGAACGTGGCTCAAAAAAAAGGTGTAACTTAATTGGATTACCTCGATCCCAACAGGCGTCCAACAGCATTGAAACTGGTCTGTTTCGGAAAAAATCCATCAGGAAGTTTTCGGTTATTATTCGATTAGATGAAGACAGATGGAAAATGGAAAGAATAATAACCACAATAACAAATCGTCGGGTTTTCATTGTTGTAATTGGGAATTTGCCCGTTACCCGCGTTTTATAGTTGCTGCTTCCCCTTCTATATTAAATAATCGAAAATCTGCCAGTTTCTATCATTGTTAACAACTCAATATAGCGTATCATTTTCATATCAAAGCAACTGACAAGTTTCAAATCGGTCATTCTAAATTGTGCGTTTCGATGTAAAAACGAGTTGAAAGAATGGACAACGGATAATTTATTGTACCTCAATTAATTTACATCGAATGTTAATTATAGTTGTTGGAATAAAACGGGGGAATTTCCATTAAAATTTCACTTTTCAATCAAACTATTCAGATTGGGGGGAACAAAGGAAATTGATTACGCATACAACCCTACTGTAATTACGAATATATCGGTTGATAATTGAAAGAAAACAGGATTATACTTATTCCAAACCGAGGAGAGAGACAAAAACTGGCAATAATTTAAATTTCCTTCTACATCTACGTTTAATCGACCGGCTCAAGAATCGTTTTTCAACAAATGACACTAGTTAGTTAGTTTATTTGGGTCGATTGGTTACTTAGCTTTACAGAATTGCCACCAGTTCTTGACTCTCTACCTAATTCTATCCCAGACAGGATATCTTTGAGTGAAATTAATTATCTTCTGGGAGACTCCTCCGTGCCTCAGCAGGCGACAGAATTATGCCCGGAGGTTTCATTATCAGCTAAACCCAGTTTCTTGAGGTGATATCTGAGCAATCTCCCGTCAGAAATCTTGATTCGTTCCTCATAAGGTCGAGAAACTTCTTAGTATTCTTAGGCAAGTAATCGATAAACAACTGTTTATTTGTAGATCTCTTTCCTCCACTGGGTTAGCTCACAGAACGATTCTTGACTCACAAATAAAGCCTCAGAAGTTCATCAGCTGGCACCCAAACAACATTCTCCGATGGGTGGTGACTCAAAGCGGTAGGTCTTTAAAGTTTTTATCACTGTCTGATTGTAGATTTGTGCACCTTTGAGGTTTTTTGTAGACACTCTGGCGCACATCACTATTGCAAGTAGATCCTGTTAGGAGCCCTAATTCATTCCTCATAAGATCGAGCAGCATTGCTAGACGAGTAGTCGATGAACAACTACGGAGTTTGCCTCCAGTGGAGCACTTTATTGCTCCACTCAAATCTACAGACCTCTTTCCCTCATTGGGTTTTTCTTAACCCACAGAACGATTCATGAGTTACAACTGAAGCTTCAGAAGTTCAGCAGCTAGATCATTTTCTCTAATTCCCTGATGCACTGGCACCCACGTTTCAAAGATTGGCAACATTCCCAGATGGGTTTTGACTCAATGCTGTAGGGCTTTAAACTATCTCACTGTCGATCTTAATATAAATTTGTGCACCTGTGAGCTTTTTTTGTGGACACTCTGGCGCATATCTCGATTACAAGTAGGTCCTGTTAGAAGTCTAGTGAGCTCGAGAAGCTTCTTAGTTTCCGAAGATTGCCCCCAATGGAGCACTTTATTGCTCTTTTTGTGAGCCCACAGAACGATTCGGGACTTACAAATGGAGGCTCAGAAATTCATCAGCTAGTTCATTTTCTCTAATTCTCTGATGTTTTAGCACCCAAGCATTACATGGTTTTTGACTCAAAACTGCAGGGCTTAGAGTTTTCAACGCTGTCTGACTGGCGATGCACCTGTGAGGGTTCTTTGTAGACACTCCGGCGCATATCTCTATTCCTGTAGGTCCTGTCGTAAGATCGAACAGCTTCTTGACATTCTTAGGCGAGTAGTCGATGAACAAATTCTCGAAGATTGCCCCCAGTGGAGCATTTTATTGCTCTTTTTCCATCTGTAGATCTCTTTCTCCATTAAGTTTTTATTAACTCACAGTTGAAGACCTACAAATGAAGCCTCAGCGCCTGTCTTCACAAATTCAACTAGTTCATTTCTTTTAATTCTCTAATACCCTGGGACCCAAGCTAGCTTGCATTGGCAATATTCCCAGATGGTCTTTGATTCTTGGCTATAGGCCCTTATAGCTTCCAACGCTACTTAACTGTCGCTCAAAATATATATTTGTGCATTAGGGTTTCTTTATAAATAGTCTCTGGCGCAAGAGTTTCAGCTTGCGTTATAGAAAAGGAGTTTCTCAGGGCTGTGGGGCCCTAAAATTGGATCCGTATATACTACTAGTCCTTTCATCCGTTTTTGATACATCAGTAAATCACATGGAGGATTTGTTATGTAATTTGTCAGTTCAATTTCTTACCCCATGGCAGTCATCTATGACTACTTCAAAAGGGGTTTAAAAGTCAAATTTCTTCGGCAGCCAGTAAGGTGGCTTATATTTTGCAGCCTATGAAAGCCTTAAAACAGGAGCCTTTCTCACCTTTAATTAGAGCAAAAATAGGTCTAATAGCGTCTCTATGGCTGCTGTGGGGGTGGTTCTCATAGCTCCTATCATTTCCAGACATACTCGCTCCACTTTTGCAGCTTCTTTTGCGTGGTAACTAATTTACAAATAAAACTAACAATAAGTGTTGTTTGAAATTTTCATAAACACCAGGTCTTTATATTTTACAAAGATCAAGGTGTTATAGTTGAAAATCCACATTTATTATTAACATTTCCGTCACTTCGTCTTCTGCAAGACAGTAAAATTTTATAAATTCAGCATCACGATTATCGTTGACTAAATAACAGTAGACAACAACAAACAGACAGGCGTCTATTGAGGATCAGCGTCTTTTCAAATTTCGCAATTTCACCGCCTTTGTTCAAGTTAATATTTGATTTCTATTAAAATTTAATAATCCGATATCAGTGTTCGTTTTTCATCGTTTAGAAACTAATATTTGTCTTATTTTATTAACCGGAGGCGATAGTGTTGAGTATGGAGTAGATTTAGAAAGGAAATTAATTAGAGCGTGATACTCGTTGTTGATCGTTGGACTGGTTTTAATTAATAAGCCTTGAGTAGCCGTGATCGTCTAGTGGTTAGGACCCTACGTTGTGGCCGTAGTAACCCAGGTTCGAATCCTGGTCACGGCAGGGTTAAATTTTTAATTTTACCACCACTTTATAAATTTCTAACACTATTAGAAAATCCCACAATTTTATGTTTACTATAAGTAATAATATAGCGATAACAATCAGCAATTTTTCCTCGTTACTTGTAAAGTTGGCATCTGCGAAATTTCAGTTCCAGACTTATGTATTCACTCTATATATTGTTGTATTATACTTTATATATGTAGAAAATGAAATATTATTATAGTGTTTCCAAGATATATGTGGAAGTTCAAAAATAAAGCACCTACAAGACATTGAGTGAGGTGAATAGGACGCAAGAATAAGAATAGACGGCTAACATGCAGTCTCACTTAAAAATACATCCATTCTTGGTAAAGTCGATGGCCGTAGTCGTTTTAATTTATCATTCCCTCTAACTGCAATACCGATCGATCGAATTGGGGGTGTTTAGAACAAATCTAAAGACAAATTCAACAACAACAATACACAATTCGTTCCGATTGCGGTTTTTCCAGTTATTCGACTTTTCCCGATTCGTTTCCATTAAAATCGTTTAAATAAGAGATGGACGGCACGTAGGAACGGCAAATAAAATGAGTCTATCCGTAGATTGGTGTGGAATTGGATCAATTTTACGTTGACATCCGTTTCTGTACCTCTAGTGGGGTAATTTATAAATTTTACCAGATGCGGTAAAGAAACGCCAGGCTTGTTTCTACAGTGAATAAAACAGAGTATTTTAATCAAAAATTGTACAAATAATCCTCAAATTCTTTAAAATATTGGAACAAGACTCAATCATTTGGAATTGTAAAATTACAACATCTGGCCAGTTTTATTACCCAAGCGTTTTTATTTTGAATTGCGCTCTCTTTTATAAATTGAGTTGGTATAGCCAAATTCCTCAAATTTCTAACCTTATAATTTCGAATTTGATTGACGTCATTCTGACTCTGTGTGGTAATTGAGTTCTGTCGTTATGTTTGAAGAATTGCTGCATTATTTATTAGAGTAAGTATCTCTTTTACTTTTTTGTTCATTTTGAATTAAAATAAATTATTTTATCCGAAATATTAGATAAAAATGAATAAGTACGAATAAAGATTAGAGATGTTACGAAGGTGCTATAACAGAAACACAATTTAGCGAACACAAATCGAAATGAAAGCAGAAACAGAAACGGAAAAAATCAATCAATACAAGAAAACTTGAAATAAAATTAATAACTTTCCATCTACGGGATTTTTTAAAATAAATATGTCTTCAGATGCTCCTTAGAATGCTTTATCTAACGGTGTTTGAATCGTTTCAATATATTATCAAATAAGGGAGATTTCGATGATACAAGATTAGCATTTTTAAGCGCAGAATCGAAGAAAAAGAGCTAATACGCGCCCTCAGTTTCGGTCAATTTCCCAGAAAACTAACAACTCTATTGAAAAATTTCTTTGAGGCCTGAAAAGCTGTGCCAATTTGCTATATATGATGAGAAAATCATTAAAAAATTGATAATATTTGCTAAATTATAATGCAATTGTGGAAACATTAGAAAAAACACATGCTCCAAAATTAACCTGTATAACTCAGAACTCAACTGGATTTTTTTTCAAACAAATACGTCTGTGGATACTCCTTAAAATGCTCTATTTAACGGTGTTTGAGTCGTTACAATATATTATCAAACAAAAGAGATATCGATGATACAAAATTAGCACTTTTTAAACACAGAATTGAAGAGAAAGAGCTAATATACATCCCCAAAATCGGCCAATTTCCCGGAAAACTGACGAATCTATTGAAAAATTTCTTGTACAACTTAAAAACTTCTCCAATTAGCTAAACATTGTGAAAAAATCATTGAAAAATTGCTAAATTATGACTGAAATATGGGATAATTTAAAAAAACACTTGCCCCAAAACTAATCACTATATCCTAGAATTCTATCGGAATTTTTAGAAGCAAAATACGCCTTTGGGTGCTGCTTAAAATGCTCTATCTAACGGTGTTTGAATCGATTCAATATATCATCAAATAAGGGAAATACGGATTATTCAAAATTAGCACTTTTTAAACACAGAATTGAAGAGAAAGAGCTAATATACATCTCCAATTCGGCCAATTTTCCGGAAAACTAACGAATTTATTGAAAAATTTCTAGACGACCTGAAAAACTGTTTCAATTTGCTGTATATTGTGAAAAAATCATTAAAAAATTGATAATATTTGCTAAATTATAAGGCAATTGTGGAAATATTAGAAAAANTTAGAAAAAACACATGCTCCAAAATTAACCTGTATAACTCAGAACTCAACTGGATTTTTTTTAAAACAATCACCCCTTTGGATACTCCTTAAAATGTTCTATTTAACGGTGTTTGAATCGTTACAGTATATTATCAAATAAAGGAAATATCGATTATTAAAAATTAGCACTTTTTAAAAACAGAATGGAGGAAAAAGACCTAATATACATTCCCAAATTCGGCCAATTTTCCGGAAAACTAACGAATCTATTGAAAAATTACTTGTAGAACTTAAATCTTCTTCAATTAGCTACATATTGTAAAAAAATCATTGAAAAATTGATAATATTTGCTAAATTATAACTGAAATATGCAAAAATTTTAAAAAACACTCGCCCCAAAATTAACCCCTATATCCTATAATTCTATCGGAATTTTTGGAAACAAAATACGTCTTTGGGTGCCGCTTAAAATGCTCTATCTAACGGTGTTTGAATCGTTACAATACATCATCAAATAAGGGAAATACCGATTATTCAAAATTAGCACCTTTTAAACACAGAAAACTAACAACTCTATTGAAAAATTTCTTGGAGGCCTGAAAAGGTGTTTCAATTTGCTGTATACTGAGAGAAAATTATTGAAAAGTTGAGAATATGAACTAAATTATAAAGAAAATACAGAAAAATTAGAAAAAACATGCTCCAAAATTAACCTCTATAACTCAGAATTCAATCGGAATTTTTGAGAACAAAATGTCTTTGGATTCTCTACTATAAAGCCAATTATGAGATGAAATAGTGTTGAACATTCGGTACCCTTTGATTACAGAGTCGTAACTTAATTCACACTATCCTGCCATTTAAAGACAGTAAGTTGAGAAATCTTAAATGACGACGAAATGGTGGAGGCGCCGGGATAGCGCGATTATTTGAAAATTCCATCAATTTAAGTATAAACATTACAAATTCAACTTCT
>JACDRQ010000241.1:0-90349 GCA_013841215.1 Hycleus cichorii | reverse complement strand
GCGAATTATCAAGCCATAGGTCACTAGACATTACTTTCAGTCTGTAAATTAACTGAAAGAAGCGTTGATTTCAGCTAAATTTTCAGAGACGATTAAATTCTGTAAAATTTGCCAGAAACTACAATATTTAAACAACAAGAATACCGAATTTCAATCATTCAAACGCTATAGTTTCTGAAATATGAATTTTCTAAATAAACACTACAAAATCCAGATTTTCAGAAATAGTCAAAATTCGTGTAAAATAATCAAAATTCGCTTCATTTTCACCACAAAATCGAAATAAACAACAAGAAATAGACCGGGGTTGACGGAAACTGCCCTACACCGACTTCTAATAATTTTTTAGTTATTTAAGATTTTTGTTTCTAATAGTTTACCCCCTGAAACGAACTAAACATAGTAGGCTTGGTGAAACAATCTTCTGTTACAATTAACCTCAAAATAATTAATAATTTTTAGATTTTTTTTAATGGAAAATAATCGAAAATTGACAAATAATTAGATTGAAATTATTCGGATTGTATTTTCATTAAAAAATTGACTGAAACTGCTAAAAAAACACAGAATAATCACAATTAACCTCAAATGTGACAGTTAATGTCAATTTGCTAAGCCTTCTATGTTTTTTTATAGACGAATAATCAAGTCATAGGTCACTAGACTAATAAAATTCCAAATTCCAGTTATTATAAAGCTATAGTTTTAGAAATATGAATTTTTCAAATAAACTACACACTACACTCCATTTAAACCCCATATTCCGGGGGTTGATAGAACGAAATCATTTTCTAGAGATAGCTCAATTGGAAGAAAAACACAAAACGTGTAATAGGCCATCGTTTTGGCTCACCCTGTATTAGAATAGATAATGATTAGACTTACGATTGTTGAATTGAGAATTGGAATTGTTTTGATTATGTTTATATTGTCCCCGTTGATTATTATAATTATTGTAGCCACTGCGTTGATTATTATGTCCACGGAAGCCTCCATCGCGAGGATTTCCATAACCATTCGAACCAAACGATGGTGGTGGTATTAAATTTGGTGTTGTTGGTTGTAAACTCATACCCATTAACATATCATCAATACCACCTCTAGTTCTCATTGGATGTCGAAATAATTCTGAACTATTTGAACGTTCATTATCACGATGATGGTCGTGGTGGTTATTATTATTATTATTATTGTTATTATTACGTTCCCTACGAAAACCAGGTCGATCATCATCAATTGGTCTAATTTGATTAATTGGCATTGGACCTTCCACCACAGTTGCCTTTCTTGGCACCCAACCATCATTTCTTAAATCAATAACATCTTTCAACATAAAACGTATTCTCGGTTGTAAATCAATATTATCAGCTAATTGTTTCATTCGATCGAAATATTGATCCATAAGTTTTTTGCCTTTATTTGTATCCAATATACGTCCACATGTACGCATAATTTGACATAAACATTCCAAATCTTCAGATGGATCATCACCACGACGTATAAGTAATTCTTGCATACAACGATGTAATACACTTTCCGATAATATTTCCAATTTACCCAATTCACCAATAAATTTAATATTGCCCAACATTTTCCGTTTGGCAAATTGACGACGTTCCTCATCTTCTTCATGATTACCAGTTGTTGTATGCGATTCAAGGGCAGCTGCCCTATTATCAAATTCTATTTTACACTTATTTAAAAGTAATAAACGAAATGTACATGCACTATCGGCTGGCTCAAAATTTGGGGCTTCTTCTGATAGGCGTTTGCATAACTAAAAACATTCAAACAATTAGAAAATTATCACCTTGAAATTTAAACATTAATCATATTTTATGGATAATAAATAAAATCTGCTGTCTATACACATTCTTATTGTTTGATAACAAACAATCTCCTTACTTTAATTATATAGAATCGTATTACTTTTACAACAACAGTCACCTTTACAAATACAATTTATCAAAATCAATATCGACTGAAAATGTAATAAAATTCAATCAACTATTCCAGTTATTATCCGCTTAATGTTCGATAATATTCCTCAAATAAATCAATAAATAGAGGACCATCAAAACTACATTAAATGTAGAAAGAATAAAGGTAACTCGTATAATTATTGGAATGAATGAATTGTTTTGCTAAATGATAGAATCTGTAGACGATTTTAATCTTGAATAATATTTAAATTTCCATTTTTTTTAATAATAAAAATAACCGAATGAATGTTTACAGCAAAATCAAGCTTATCGTAATAATTGAAATTAGTCAAATAAACAACATTACAATCGTAAAAAGCAAATTATTGTGCTCTGAATATAATAGTAGACATATTTTATAAATATTCAAGATTAAGTATTACAATTCTATGGAATTAAAAAAAATATTTTGCAAAATATTTGATATACAAATAAACAAATTTATTAAAACTTCGTGAAACAATTTAAAATTGTGCGATTCACATTGAAATTTTCATTTATTCGGATCAACAGGACGACGAGAAATTGGAAAAGGACCAAATTTAATTCACTTGTGAAAGTGAAAGCTTCGAAACCTACAAGTTGATCGAGCTTTAAAGACAAATTGCAGTCAATTTAGAAAACTTGCAAAGATTTTTAAAAATTCCACGTACCAGTTTAGAAGAAAAAGAAATAAATTTAAGAAAATAGACAAACCACGAAGAATCAAACAAGTTAACAAAGATTGACGGATGAAAAGTAGAAAATCGAAGCCCCAGATAAGAAAAAAAGCGAGAAAGACAGCAAAGTAAAAAAAAATCAACCAAGACGAGAGAAAAGGAAGAAAGAAAACGATAAATCCAAAGAAATAATGACTGGAAAACCGGTTTGAATGGGAAAACACTTTGGCAAACTATTTGAAAAGAAAATTGACGTAAACTTTGAAAATTGCACAATACCGAAGGAAAAATTACAATTTTTAAGAATGTCAATTCTTCTAAATCCTATTTACATTTTGAAGATTTCTCTTTTATGGAAAAAAAACGAAAAGAGAAAGACTAAATAATAAAATTAAGAAGTGAAGACAAAACAGCAAAGAATCAAACAAATTAACAAAGATCGATGGATGAAAAAAGTGAAGAAAAGTAGAAAAGAAAAAACCAAGAAAGGAAGAAGAAAAGGAAGCAGAAGTAAAACAAGCAATAAAGAACAGAAGAAAGAATTTCTCCATTCCCATGCTCTGAAAGGAAGATAAAAATCTGAAACAATGGCTGGAAAACCGGAAAGCATGAAAGAAAACCGTGTGGCAAAGGCAGCAAAAAAACAAATGGAAGGAGGAAAATAAGCAAAAGGGAAAACAAGAAAAGAGAAAACTCTCCAGGAAAGAAAAAGGCGAGAAATAAAGTAGAATTTAAAAAAAAAACAAACAATCAAGAAGAGAGGAAATGAAGAAAGAAAACCATAAATCATAGGAAGTAATGGTTGGAAAACCGGTTTGAATGGAAAAACACTATTTGATAAGAAAAATGTCAACTTTTGAAAATTGCAGAATACCGAAGAACAAATTACAATTTTTAAGAATTAAATCCCATTTACATTTTGAAGATTCCTCTTTTCTCGAAAAAAACGAAGAGAGACAGACAAAATAATTAAATTAAGAAACGAAGACAAAACACGAAAGAATCAAATAAGTTAACAAAGATCGAAAAATGAAGAAGGTGAAGAAAACTAGAAAATCAGGACATCAGGAAAGCAAAAGACGAAGAAGAACGAAGAAAAGACAATAGAAGTAAAAGAGCAATCAAGAAAAGAGGAAAGGAGAAAGAAACTCAGAAATCACAGGAAGTAATGGCTGGAAAACTGCAAAACATGAAACAAAACTGTGTAACAAAGGCAATAGAAAAACAAATGAAAAGAGGAAAATAAAAAAGTAGAAAAACAGGCAAAAGAAACAAGAAAAAAGAGAACGACAGGAAAACTCTCCAGGAAAGAAAAAGGCGAAAAAAGAGCATAAATATAAAAAGCAATCAAGACAAGAGGGAAGGAAAATTGAAAAACAGAAATCGTAGGAGGTAATGGCTGGAAAACCGGAAAACATGAAACAAAACTGTGTGACAAAGGCAGTAGAAAAACAAGCAAAACGAAAACTACCGGAAAACTCTTAAAATTTGATGAATATTGAAAGAAATCATAATAACAACGAATTTAAAAACAAAAATTGTATCAAAAATATCAATCGACAAAGATCGACGGATGAAAAAAGGTGAAGAAAAACAGGAAATCGGAGCGCCAGGACGGAAAAAAGCCAGAAAGAAAGCATAAATAAAAAAGCGATCAAAAACAGAGAAAAGAAGAAATGAAGGAAGATAAAAATCAGAAATCATAGGAAGTAATGGCTGGAAAACTGGAAAACATGAAAGACAACGGTGTGGTAAAGACAGAAGAGAAACAAGCAAAAGGGAAAACAAGAAAAAAAGAAAATTCCCCAGGAAAGAAAGTAGAAATTAAAAAAACAAGCAATCAAGAAGAGAGGAAAGGAAGAAAGAAAATCAGAAATCATAGGAAGTAATGGCTGGAAAACCGGAAAGTACAAAAACAGGCAAAAGAAACAAGAAAAAAGAGAACAACAGGAAAACTCCCCAGGACAGAAAAAGGCGAAAAAAAGAGCAGAAATATAGAAAGCAATCAAGACAAGAGGGAAGGAGGAAATAGAAAATCAGAAATCGTAGGAGGTAATGGTTGGAAAACCGGAAAACATGAAACAAAACTGTGACAAAGGCAGTAGCAAAACAAGATAAAAATAAGAAATCATAGGAGGTAATTGCTGGAAAACCGGAGGGCATGAAAGACAACGGTGTGGCAAAGACAGTAAGAAAACAAATGAAAGGAGGAAAATAAAAAAGTAGAAAAACAGGCAAAGAAAAAAGAGAACGACGGGAAAACTCTCCTGGACAGAAAAAGGCGGAAAAAAGAGCAGAAATATAGAAAGCAATCAAGACAAGAGGGAAGGAAAATTGAAAATCAGAAATCGTAGGAGGTAATGGCTGGAAAACCGGAAAACATGAAACAAAACGGTGAAACAAAGTAAGAAAAACAAGTAAAAGGAAGAAAAAAAAGTTGGAAAACAGGTAAATGGCAACAAGCAAAGACAGCAAAACTTAAAATTTGATGAACATTGGAAGGATGATAGAAAAATTGTAAAAACAATGAATTTAAAAAGGCAAAATTTTCTGAAAATTGTTGGATTTTATGAATAGCAAATTCTATTATTCTCCATATTTCGTGTATAAAATCGATTATATTTCACATAAAATTGAATGAATCTTACCTGTGCATACATAGACGAGTATTTCGGCTCATCAAGTGCCTTATCGAAGATTAATAATATAACACCTTTTAATATAACGCTTGAATGCAATTCAATACGTAATAGATCATCACTCAACTTCTGGAATTTCTCTGGTGTAAGTTTATTGAGTATACCCCGTACTTTACGGAATATAAGATCATTACGGGATTCCGGTGTGAGTGCATCTTGTTGATGGCGCAATGTTGATGGTGGGACCCAGCGTCGCTTCACGGGGGGAACACTGTCCTTCCCCGAATTACGAGCTTGTGGCCCCGTTTGCCTGGGGCTCTCCGTTGTGGTTATTGTACCGACTTGGCGATAATTTGGATTTTTTGATCGGTCGGTGTTTTTCGACGACAATTGCCCAAATTGATGCTAGCAAAATTCGTGTATTACAATTTGTTATCCAATTACAAGTCGCACCAACCAACCAACAACTGGAAAATAAAATAAAAATCGGGTATTAGGGGGCGGCACAACACCTGGATCGGGCACTAATACGAGCACAAAGAGCGACCCAGGGTCGTCGACCTTGTCCTGTCGACCGGCCGAAGACGAGGGGCACACGGCCGCGTTCAAGGTCCCCTCGTCGAAACCAAGGAGGCAAATTGACCGTGCCTTGAACGAAAATTCAGCCAGTCAGGTGGTTCGACAATGAATCATTGTTGCAAACAAAGGGAATTAAAACTAATATGGACAATTGACAATTGCCACCCTTGTGCGAAACTACGCAAAAATCCAACGGCACGCCTAAATTTCGCAAAAACCCCACCGAATTGCACACAAATCGACGCGATTCGACGATTTTAACAGAAAATTGCTAATTTATCGACTATTTAGCAACAATCTATACATACACATGACGCACTATTGTTCCAAGAAATTAAAAAAAACCTACCAATATCCTTGTGTATGTGTTGTCTATTCTATTATCAATTTCAACTACAAAGAACAAATTGAACGCAATTCCATACAAACTTACCCGATCAACGACAAAACAACAATTAAACAACGTATTTATTCGAATTAAATCAAATTAAAATTGTAAATTTTCGTGTATTGAAAAAAAGTCTAGAAAAATCAGAATAAAATCACTTACTGGCCTGCAGCTTGTTGTTGGCGAAGAGGACTGAAACGAATCGTTCAACATCGACTATTGTCGACGCAAACACGATGGCCACCACCGCGACGAAAAAATTACAAGAAATTTACTCCGAACAAAATTAACAATCACAAATCGATTAAAATCAATTATTTTGGGCAATTTTCCAATAAACTTTATCAATTTTCAAACACGAAACGACTTACGAACGAAACAAAACAAATTTGACAACAGTTAAATTGGAGCAATGCAGCCAACTTTGTACGGACACAATCACTAGACAGTGACACGATCGATGTCTTCCGCTCGGCGGCAAATTCAAACAATTCCAAATAAAACGAATAGCAAATTTTTGCGAATTGCTGGAAAATCGAAAATTATTTCTATAATTTCCAAATTAATAAAATAGTAGCGATAACTAGCGCCATCTTGTGCGTGTTTACCCAATTCCAACCGACAATGGCGCGATATTTGAATAAATATAAAGTAAATTACATTTTTTATTAGAAACTTGAATGAATGTATAAAATAATAATCGTGTTTATTAAAATTATGGACAATTATGGAGAAATCTATCTAGAAATTAAATCTAACAACAAATAACTTAATCAACTAAATTTAAAAGAAAATACAATCAATATAGTGTTGTTTCTTTGTTGGTACTGGTAACACTGCTATCTTTATCATCTTCCAGATCGTCGCCACCTGTTAATTTGTTTGCTGCTATTTCTTGGGCTCTCCTAAAAATTCAAATAACTCTCAATATAACAAGACTACCTGTAAATCGTACAGATTTAAATAAATTGAGTTGTATTCTATCAATTTTATACAATAGCTAGTTACAGAATACGACCGGATTATTACACCCCTATATTTGGAAAAGTAAGCTGTGCATCTCGGTATGGTGTGGATTAGTAGGCTATGAAATCCCATAACCTCGGTTATGTCAAAAAACTGTTTTCATAGCCTACTAGTCAACAATTAATCAACAGCTGACTTTTCTAAATATTGCTTCATTTTATTATTACTCACTTTTTTTGTGCTTCATAATTTAAAGCTTCCTGTTCTTCATCGTCTTTCTCTTGTTGTTTCTTTTTGAAGAACATATAGCCGAGATAGAGGAACAATAGAATCAACGGTATCAAAATGGCCAATACGATACCGGAGGCGATTCCGGCTTGCCTTTGCGAATACTCTTGTTGGCCTAAATTTAATTTTAAAATTACCAAAAATTGAAAAGAAACGTTAAATAAAATGGAATTTTAGTAAAAGATCCATTCCACAATATAGAATTAGCAGTCACTTATACCAAATCGAATCAAATTAAATCCTAACATGTGAAATAGACCGTTTACAATTCGCAATTATTATTTTTTTATAATAATTCGTTTATTTATAAAATAAATTTTACATTAAAAACACTGATTTGTACGTATATATTTAGAAAAACCAGTTTAAATAAAAATTATTCCACATGCTAGGATGGCAGTTTCAATAATTAAACGTCCGTTATTATGCTACTTTGGCTACTAGCGCGCTGTTTTTGGATATGGAACGGTACGGCGTAATCATCGGACGTATAAGAGAGTGCTGGCTTATTATCTTTATTATTATTGTTATTATTATTATTGTTATTATTAATCAAATTCGGATTCGATTTGAATCGCACTAAATCCGGCTTTGTCGTCGTACTATTGAACGGTTCTTTATAAATCTCCGATTTAGGGCTCGATTGGGGCACCTCTTGTTGTTGTTGTTGTGGTTCCATTAATTGTTTATTATCCGGTTCATATTCTAGAACATTCGGATCCCATGGTTTATCCTCGAATTCAGTCTCCGGTAGACCTTCTAAAGGTTCATGTGTACGATACACTTTATCATAACTGCGGCGTTTTTTCAAAGTACTACCACCACTAGTACTACTGGGCGGTGAAAAACTATCATCAGATAATGGCGATAGGGCACGATTATCATTAGTTAATTTTAATGGTGTTGTTGTATATTGCCAGGAATTTTGATCATCTTTAGTGAAACGATGAAAGATTTTATAAGCAATAAAACCAATAAGAAGTAGAAGTGGTATAAGAACTGCTAAAACTATACCGGATGAAAAGGCTGCCGTTCTTGATGAATACTCTTGTTGACCTAATATTTATCGACATTAAAATATCTCAATACAACCAAAAATTGTCGTATTCTGGAAGTTTTTGTAGATCCGCTACCATGACAACGTTGTAAATCTACAATTACGAAGAAATCTCCTTTAATTTGCTTTGATTTAAGCCGATTTTCATTGAAAACAAATCAATATCGACCAAGTTATGGCGGAAAATATCGGAAATACAAACTACTAGATTTTCGATTATAACTCAAATTTAGCACAAATTTCACCAAAACTGTAAACCGCCCGAAATAGGGCTGGAAATTATTGTTCCAATGAGCTGAAAAAGTTGAATTTTGAGTGAAAAATTAAAGAGAAATCGTCTACCAAAGATGCCACTTGTTTCCGAGTTATAAGCCGGCTCCTCAAGTGGGCCGGCTACAACTTATCGACAAAACAATTGAAGATTGAAAGCGCTTTCTAAATATGCAATAAATTTTCCGATAGGTTTGCTGATTTTCCGGAAAATTGAGGAAAATACTACTTTGAAGGACATTTTTAACGATAAAGTATATGCTGGAAGCTTTTATCTAAAAAGTAAGGTATATTTCTGGAAATTCAGAGAAAGTTATAACATAATTTTAAAATTATGCTATTTTCCTGGGAAATTACGTGGAAACAACGCCGCTAATTCTAAAAGTGTAGAAGAGATGGCGCCACTATATAAGAAAAAGATGCTCTACAACGTTGTCATGGTAACGCATCTATTAAATAGTTCCAGAATACGATTGATAGCTTAATCTGCTAAGACTTACGTAAACATTCCGTATAACCATAATCGGGAATATTCCATTGTCCATTTAATAGACATTCCCGTCGTTGATCACCAACTAAAATAAAATCTTGCGTACATTCAAATGCTACTTTAGTCCCCGGTACAAACAAGAATGTATCTTTGCGGCCATAACGTGGTGTTTCCAATACACCACACGAAACAACTTTTTCATTATTGGTCTCCTTCAATTGCTTTATCGACGCTTTAAAATTCGATGTAAAATGGGCAACATCACGATCCAATGTCATTGCATAATCGTACAGACATTCATAATTCGTTTGTGTACAGAAATCATAGGCACGTTGTCTATATTCGGAACGATTTTCCGGTATTAAAACATTTATATCCATACTGAATTGTGGTCGGAATGTTTTATTGTTATAATTGGCCGCCGTACGGCCGAATTCACGATAGAATAGTGCACGGCCCTTGTTTGGATCTTCAACATCATCCAACATCCATTTCATACCGAAATCGGTATAGATACGTTCACCGTCATTTAGATTTGTTGAAATTGTTGATTTCGTACCATCCGGTAATGTGAAATCGTCTTGTATATCGAAACTCCAATTGCCCAACAAGCCGACAGTTTTATTCTAAATAAATTACAATATTAGAAAATTGTTGGCTATAAATTTAGTTGTAGTATCGTAGCTTAATTCGGACATTGAACTATAGATCTATTTATACAGAGTGAGCCAAAACGATGGCCTATTAGACCCCCGCAATTCAAAATTTTCAATTTCTAATAATTTACGAATAACTAAAACATAGTCGGCTTGGTCTTCTGTCACAATTAACCTCAAAATAATTAATTAAATTTTCGATTTTTTTGATGAAAAACAATAGAAGTTGACAAATAATTAAATGAAAATTATTTGGATTTCCATTTCAGGTAAAATTGGCTGAAATCGCTGTAAAAACATATAAAATAATCACGATTAATCTCAATTAATGTCAATTTACTAAGCCTTCTATGTTTGTTTATAGACGAATTATCAAGTCATAGGTCACTAGACACTACTGTCAAATAAAAGTAGGAAAAAATACAGAGTGAGCCAAGTGGTTGGCCTATTAGACGTTTAAAGAGTTCTAATTGATGGAAATTTGGTATGCACCCGTTTTTCCATCTGAACTACACCTGGAAAACATTTTCGTTGTTCTATCAACCCCCGGTGTACGGGGTAGTGCACCGTACTTTCTTATTTTAAATAGAATGGTATATTNGCAATAATACTTTTCGAGATATGAATTTATTAATAAAACACTACAAAATCAAAATTTGCAGAAAAAGTCAAAATTCCTGAAAAACTATTAACATTAGACCATAGGTCATGTTATCAAAGTCTATTTCATTTTCACCATAGAATCTAAATATGGAAATTTCAGAAATTTTCACCAATTAGAACTTCTTACACTTCAAATAGGCCAACCTCTAGACTCACCCTGTATACAGACGAGTAGGTTGCTCAACCCTAGCGATTGATTGAACCACCGAAATATGTTCTAGAGAGAGTTCAGATTGAAGAACTGTACTTTTGATTCATCCTGTATAATATTGAAGATTATTGTGGCTATTCTATTAGTAAAATATGAAACAAGCTACGACTCCACTAATACTAAAACCATAGCCAACTGTGTTACAAATGCTTACAATAAAAGTCCACGGTAGATAAACTCGAGCGGTTAGATAGCCTTTATCTTCAACAACTTCAACTCCAGCACCCGAATCAAACATTATTATAACTTCCGATTGATTAAAGATATACGTCGGTGTATAAACTGTAACGCCTACAATTCATTTATAATTAATTAAAAATTAAATAAATTTATTGTGCAATTCTACCGGGGAAATGTTGGAATTTCAACGATGGCCTATCGAAGAAGATCGACCGTCCATCGGCCAAAACATCCAAACGATACCGCCATCGGGCATGTTCCGGTCGCCGTCTCACTTCGATTATTGTCGACGAATTACCACGCGCCGCTACTGCCGTTAATTGTGTCGCCAGGACTTCCCCGTACGCATTCATTGGCATTTGTTCGAAACGGCCTTGTACATCTAGACGATTACTTACCGTATTCGAACGCACCAATACGAATTCACCTTTACCATTGAATGTGTAATCTAAATCATCGAATGTAATGAAATGTGGATCACCATAAACACCACCAACGGCTGGTGCTTGATAAGCGACACAATCTTGCGTTGGACGACGTTCGAAACGTAATGTTTCACAACCAACGGCGGCTTCTTCTTGCCATAAACAACAAATAAATCGTGGTACCATATCGTTGTACCATTGGGATAGTGTTGGGACTTTTGTTGCTTCATACCATGGTAGATAGCCTAAATTGTGGCTGCGACGTGGATAGGAACCCCATTTTTGGTCGTACGATAACATTAAATATTTGTTCTTGTCGTAGCAGCATTGTTGTTCGGCCCCTTGAAGACTAAAATTCGATAAAAAATTAGTTTAGTTGTATTCTGCAATTGTTTGTCTATTCGTCACCATGACAACACTGGTTTTTAAACCGAACTTCTATCTCACTCTTAACAATTCCGTCAAACCGACAATTGAAATGGGACAACAATAAAACAAGTGTTTCCATGGTAACTAAACGTCAAAAAGTTTTATCATTGGGGACAAGATAAGGTTATTCAGAAAACTAACAAATTTCTAGGAGGAACTCTTGAAGCTTTCAATTTACTTCTATCTCACTCTTAACAATTCCATGATAACGACAATTGAAAAGAGATAAGAATAAAACCAGTTATTTTAAGATATTGTTGATATTTATGGTTTCCATGGTAACTAATCGTCAAAAAGTTAGAGAATATGACTTTATGAAACTACCAAATTTCTTAAAATTATCGAGTTTAACTCGGAATTCAACCGACATTTCCCAAGATAAATGCCCCTAGATACCCCTAAAATGCCCCCTTTTCTAATGCCAGTGTAATCGTTGCAATGGTGCATCAAACAAGGGAAAAATCGTCGATTAAAATTGTAATTTTTCAGGCAAATTTCAGCCGATTTCGTACTTACGTTGGTGATCCGGTCTTGACGCAATGCAACGCCTGCCGATGGAAATAACATTTCGGATTTGCATCTTTATCACAATCGAAATCGGGCATATATCGGCCTTTATTGGCCAAAGCTTGACTCAACGTACACGGACATTGTGGCAATTCATTGGCGAAATTCTTCAAATACCGATCGTCCATCAACCACTGATCACATAACGATTTCGCCCAATTTGTACCGTATTTCCGTTCCCATTGCGGCCCGAAATACCAAGCCAACGGTATCGGCCGGCTCCACACTAGTGGCGTTACTGTAACCTCAGTTGTACCAGTTAAAGTATTCACTACCGGTATTGATTCGGTTAAATTGATTTGAATAAAACCGAATTTTAAATCGTACAAAGTTGGATTGTCACGATTACGATAATTGGCCGGTATTATGTTGTAACGGCCGGAATTTTGAACATTTGTAGCTAAATCGGTGATGTATAAGAATTCTGGTACTGGATTCGATTCACGATAGCCCCATAATGAGATGCGAATATTGGCGTTTTCGTTTGTTGTTAAATTGTATTTCTCCCAAGTCATACCGATTTGCGTTGGGTTCTTTTCATTGTACGATAAATCGTCGAAGAAAATCTTCTGTGTCGCAGTCGCCGGTGTTTCTATAATTGAAAAACAAAAACAATCAATTAATTTACTATACAGTCGTATTCTCTAACTTCTTAGAGATCTATCAACATAACAACGCATTTTTTACAATCCTATCATCTATAAAATTGAAGAGATAAGAATAAAACAATTTCCAATGTTGTAACTTTTCAATAGATCCGTTCTAATTGTAGATTGTAGATCTACGTTGTCATGGTAATAGATTTATTGGAAAATTACAGAATACGATTGATACTATACTTCATTTTCAAACTAGGAGTAATAAGTCGGATTTACACCGAAAAACACTAGTTTTAGCCAAATCTAGAGTCTTAGACATTTTTAAGTTGTGTAAACTTGCCTGTAAAACAACCAATAGGAGGCTGCGATTAAGGCGCAAAATTTAAATCATCCTAGTTTAAAACTAGACTTACTTTATAGAACTTACCAACATAATATTTGCCTTTCCATTTATAAGTACCAGGACCTATAGCAATCTCCAATCGTATATAACCTTCAACTTGTAATCTCGGTTGTATACAAATGGCACGATTCGAACTAACAACAACCCCATAAACCTCCTCTTCTGTATCAAATTTACAAATAATTTTATCATTTGGTTTAAAACACGGTCCAGTTATATTGACAATTTGACCACCGAGCATATTGCCACTAATTGGTGCAAATACCAATGGTAAATTGGCACCATCTAGATCCTTATTGCAACTGCCCATTAGGATCTCTTCATCGATACGGAATAGGTGCCGGCCACGGAAACCGTTACCGAAACCAGTTCCGGTTAAATCACGGATTACTGACGCTTGACTGTACGGTTTATATTCGTAACTTCGCGTACCATTACCGGCGTTAAAGCCGACAAAAGCCGGAATGCCACCCTCGCCGGTTGTTGTATCACCGCCGGCTTCTGTGTGGCTGGTCCAGTCGAGGTTTAAATAGTTGTACATGGCGTAAGTGAAGACTTCATCGGTGGCCAATACCATTTGGAAGGTATTCGTCTACAAATTAGAATTGAGAATATTGAAAATTGAGTTTTTCCCATTTTATAACCCATTTTGAATAAAAATTGAATTTAGGGATTTTTTCCATAATTGGTGTCACTGATATAACTAAAATTGCACATAACCCCCAATTGTTCTTTTGTTCCCCATGTCACTTGTTTAAATTTGTTTTTATTTAACTAATATTGAGTTCATTACCCCAAAAATAACAATAAAACGCAACAATTTAAGGCTAATCTAATTAAAATTGAAAATAAAAATAAACAAAAACGCTTAAAATTATCAAATTTGATTTGTAAACAAACGAGAATTAGTTCACCAGTCGTACCAACGTATGTTTCAACATAAAAGTTACTAGTCGTTGACTTATAAAGTTGGCAATCAATTCAAAATCAAAATAGTTGAAAATACCCATTTTAGTGTCAAAACGACTCTATTTCGAAATAATTCAACTTACTAGATACAACGAATTGGAGATACCGCCACTGAACGAGACATTCTTCCACGTGACAATAATGGCGTGTTTCGGATCGAAATTGTCAGCCCCCACGATCCCTTCCCGGATATCCCATTTGAGACGTTCGCGCATCTCCACCCCCATCTGGTCGGTTCTTGTACGCAAATCGCGTTCCATACGAAAATAGACGCCCGGTTTACGACGGTCGACATCTTCATCCCTCAAATTACCCACGCGACAACGACTGAAGAAAATACCAATGAACGATGGATCGTTCCGTTTCGGCCAATCTTTCACCGGGAACACCAACGGGTAGTCTTTATAATTCTCCGGTGGGTCGCTGAATTCCAAATAACCGTTCAATGAGACTCTGGTGTAGTTGAAACGGAATCCAAAGAACGGCAATTGGAAGTTGAGATTTTTGTGGACTTGTGGTGTTGATGTTTGTATCGCTTTTTGGTAATCACCCTCGTTATCAGCATTACCGCCTTTATCGTAGTAGGGGTACATGAAGTATGAACGGATTGTTTTTAAACGAGTATCGGTGATTACGTACGGTGTACCACCGTAACTGCGTTGGTTGTATGACGGTGGGGCATATGAAGACGTCATGGGATCTATAAAAGATTAAAAAAATTACATTACAAGATATCGTTGAGTTTATTTCATTATTTGTGGCCCGAATGAGTCAATCATTGAGTCAATAAAAGATAATCTACGAAAATATGTTGTGTAATTAACCAAATAGAAGCAACAAGTGCAGCTATCGTGGCGTTGGAAGGTTCAATTCTGCTATCTTTTGGGGGTTTTGCTGAAAAATTTCTGCTCGATAGACAAAAATTTTGAAGTAAATGAGGGTGCTGCGGTTTTCTTTAAGTCTTCCGGAATAACCGGATTCGTTTTACAGTCCAGTTGTTGAATCGCTGGCTCAAATTCTGCCACATTTCCATTGAGCAGTCGTAAAATTTGCTCATCCCCAACCTTCTCGATTCTGATTCATTCTCAGCGACCTTTATTGCCAAATTTATGGCAATTTTCCTGTCCCAATCTAACCCAATCATTGTCCCCAGGAGCAAAATCGACGCCTGTAAGCCCAGTTTTTCTGCATTACTTATTCCCAATTAGGCTTTAATTCGCCTGGATTTACAGAATTTGAAGAGGCATTTATTTGGTCAAATCGCCCCCTAAAACTAAATTTCACGCTTGACTGCCGTGACTCATTGACTCACGCATACAGCACCCTCTACTTATCGGAAATCGATAAATTTCGGTATAATTCTCTACAATGGAGTTATTTAAAGCTTTAAAGCTTCATATTTGTTTAGAACAACTGCCAAATTAAAGCGGAAAAGCTGCGAAGCAGACAATTTGAACAATACGGAGCATCCGCCCTAAAAATGGCGGCATTGATAAGATAAAAATCGAATCAATTAAAGCAATTAGAATTAAATTAATTAGTAAATTTAGTAAGCGGAAAAACTAACCATAATCCGAAGTGTAACTAAGTACAATTTTCCCATTAGTGTCTTTTGTTACAACAACATCAGGCGAATTAAATACATCAACCTCATCTTCGTTGAAAACAACCGATGGTTTCGGTGCTTTCGGTACTATCGATGCTATAAATATCAGAAAACAATCATAAAAATTACCACCAGCATTGATTGAAAGTCAAGGGAAATATTCCGGTTTAGTCTACCTGCATTGGGGGCGGGATCCGCGGGTTTTCCTCCATCTTCCGGACTATCCTCACCAACGGGTACCGGTACAGGCTTGTCGCCATCTTTACGGTCACCACTATTGAGGGTAGTGTTGAAAACTTCAGCACTCGGTTCCAGTTCTTGTGCACGAATTTTACAATTTTGATTCAATAAAACCAAGAAAATAACCAATTTAAACCACATTTTCTTTGTTTTGATTACAACATTTAAACAATAGCTTGCTTTGTTCTATAATTATACATCAAATTCACTAATAACTGATATTAATTCGCTACTAACTGATCTAGTTATTGTTTCATCTACTCGACAATTCTAAATTGTATCGTTAACTGATAATGATAAGATAAGGTGCAAGGTGGGTATACGATGACACATTTAATTTCACATCATCTATTTTTATCTCAAATAATCCTGAGAATTCTGATCCTTAAATCAATTGAAATTGGAGTAAAATATTCAATAAAAATAGTTGATCATTGGCAGGTTTCAATCAACATTGTAAATGTTGAGAAAACAGATATGAATAATAAACGACACCTGTACTGATATTTGAATATCGTCAATATTGATTTTATAAAAAAATCGTAATTCGAAATGATAACGTTGAGAATAAACAGCCAAACATTTCGATATTGTGAGATAAAACGTATTTGTTCTATGATAAACTCAAGTACCTGTTTAATGCTACTTTTTCTTTAGTTAAACACAATAAATGTTGTGCAATTTTCATGAATCACCAGTTTTATTCGTTGGTAGTCTTGAACTAAGCCGGCGCCTCCACCAATTTTCCAATTTCTAACAAATTCGGGTTTCTACAAGTCTACAACATAACAAATTAGTTTCGAAACAATTATTTATTAATATATATAGAGATTTATTCTTAAATTACAGGAGATTTATCAAATCCGGAAATAATTACAAGTTAGCCAATTTTGTTCAATCGGTGAAATATCCAATTTTCTATAAAATAAATTCGATTAGAAACGAAAATAGGAACTAAACTAGTTTTTATAAATTTGTTCTATGTTAAAATCGTTAAAATTACGTGTTAAAAGAATTGACCGATCATAAGGTTGTGGTATGGGCTGTGCCATTTTAAGCAGTATCGTTCAAAAAATAAATCAATCTATATTTCAACACACCAATCAATTGGTTCAATTGTTAAATAAATAATTTTTATGTACATTTAATAGAACAAAATTGTAGTATTCGTGTGTATTGATCCAAATCAAGTTGTAGTTTCCGGTCAGTCAGCCACTATTACAACCGAAATTGAACAGAATTCAGTCAATACGATCACATTTTATTTGCACATTGAGAAACGAAGAGAAACAAATCTACGTTAAATCTAAAGAAATAATAATAATACTTTCAATATTATAATGCGACTGACTGGTTTAGCAATCATTTAGAACAATGCAATATTACAAATGCAATATAATAAAAAAAATATAGAAGAAAAATAGTTAATTATAATTTTTGAAAATTCTAAATTTTATTTCTTTTTATTTGTTGGATTTCGTTGAGGTGTTGACGGACGACCAGAATTCATTCCTTGATATTGATATTTGGTTTTCTTCTCAGACGGCTTTAATATCTAACAAATTATTTAAATTTCTATTAGAAAATAATATAGAAAATTAAATAGAATCATACCTGAAATGAGCACATTAATGTTTCATCAACACTCATCATACCGCCAGCATTATCAAATTCACCACAATAATTTGGTGCTGAAAATAATGTAACTAATTGGCGTTTAGCAAAAAATTCATAACCATCTTCGACGACTTGATGGGCACGACAGATTAAATCTAAATCGTGTCGATTTAAAAATTTACTAACAACATCAGCACCAAATGTAAATGATACACCACGATCATTTTCACCCCAACCTTGTACATCTTTATCCGGATCCGACCATAATAAATCGCACAAAAGGCCTACAAAACAACAATACGATCACTTTAATGTTCGAATTGATTTGTTTTAAATAGCGATTTTTGGTAATTTCCAGTTGGCGAGTGATTTGAATATTTTGAGAATTTGAAAACGTCTTCAGAAATTGTTTAAATAACTTCCAAATGAATTACGAGGTTCTAATTTTGCTACAATCTTTTACAAATCATTAAAATAATCCAAACACTCGTCACGTGGTAGAATTTTTATACAGAGTGAGCCTATTAGACGTTTAAAGAGTTCTAATTGATGAAAGTTGCACCCATTTTTCCATCTGAACTACACCTGGAAAATATTTTCGTTGTTCTATCAACCCCCGGTGTACGGGGTAGTGCACCCTACTTTCTTATTTCAAATGGAATGGTATATTTTTTATTCCATATTTAGATTCTATGGTAAAAATGAAATAAACTTTGTTAATATGACTTATAATGTAGCGTTAATAGTTTTTCAGGAATTTCAACTTTTTCTGAAAATTTTCAGTTTGTAGTGTTTTATTCAAAAATTCATATCTAGGAAAGAATTATTGCTAGACAATCCAAATTTGGAAATCAAATAGTTCAAACTATGCACTTTAGGCTAAATTTTATGGAATTAAATTATCTTTCAGCGTTTGGCTGAAATCACTTTTTCTTTTAGCCAATTTTCAAAGCGCCATAACTTTCTTATTTTAAATCGGATGGTATATATTTTTTTACACGGTTGGATAGAGAAAGAAATTCTAAATCGAATGATATTAGCATTCCCTATACCTATTCTTGATAATTTTTCAGTTATTCAAGATTTTCGATTTCTAATAATTTACCCCCTGAAACGAAATACTAAAACATAGTAGGCTTGGAGAAACAATCGCCTGTCACTATTAACCTCAAAATTATTGATTATTTTTATATTTTTCAATTAAAAAATCATAGAATTAATTGACAAATAATTAAATTAAAATTAATTGGATTTTCTTTTTATGTAAAATTGGCTGAAATCGCTGGAAAAACGTACAAAAGAATCATTATTAACCTCAAATGTGACAGTTAATGTCATTTTGCTAAGCCTCCTATGCATTTCTTTATAGGTGAATTTTAAGTCACAGACAACTAGACACTAGTCAATTTCAGACTGGGGAGAAAACTACTGAAAATCGAAAATTTTGAATAGCTGAAAAACTATCAGTGATAGGTATAGGGAATGTTAATACAGTTCGATGTAGAATTTTTTTCTCTATCTAACCGTGTAAAGAAAAATATATCATTCCATTTAAAATAAGAAAGATATTGCGTTTTGAAAATTGGCTGAAAGAAAAATTCATTTTGGCTAAATGCTAAAAGATACTTCATTTCTGAAAAATCTGGCGTAAAGTACATAGTTTAAACTATCGGAGTTCCTAATTTGGATTATCTATCAACAATATCTTCAAACATATGAATTTTTCAATCAAACACTACAAATTCAAAATTTTCAGAAAAAGTTGAAATTCCTGAAAAACTATTAACATTAGACCATAGGTCATGTTATCAAAGTCTATTTCATTTTTACCATAGAATCTAAATATGGAATAAAAAATATACCATTCCACTTAAAATAAGAAAGTAAGGTGCACTACCCCGTACACCGGGGATTGATAGAACAACGAAAATATTTCCCGGGTGTAGTTCAGGTGGAAAAACGGGTGCATACCAAATTTCAGAACTCTTTAAACGTCTAATAGGCCAACCACTTGGCTCACCCTGTATAAAATCCATAATTTTAATTTAAATTCAGTTAAATTTGGAAAGATTTAGAAGTTTTCCGTCAAAATTCCTTTAAATCATCACTCATTAGTCATTAGAATCTAATTTTAAATTAACAGAGTAGTGTAATAAAATTAGACACAAAATTCAACTAAAATTCCAAAAAAAATTGAGGAAAATTTCTGGTTTCAATTGCACATTTATAAAAAAGTAACACCCGTGGTTAATTGATGATTTTTAAGTTGTTTCCGAGGGATTTGAATAATTAAAACGCGATTAGAAAGAGCATTTAAGGGCCAGAAATTACAAATCAAATTGCGAAAAATTACACAAGAATTTTCCAATAACTACCCTCGTATTCGGGTGTTATTTTCACTTATTAAACATAATTATTTGGCAACTAAACTTTCCGAAATTTGTGAATTTTGTTGGGAAATTCTTGCAAAATCCGCCAGTTTTCCGGTCTGTAGATCAACTTGAAATGCTCTTTTTAATCGGAGCACTCTCTTGCAGGATGCCTTATCTTTATGGTAAATAATTTGTGATTGATTACCTGTATCTGGAACGTCTGTCGGTCTCATAATACGTCGAATCTGTTCCATACCTTGCAAATCCGGGCTGAGACCACCGTGACAACAGAAAATTTTCTCATCAATTATTGCCGCAATTGGTAAACAATTAAAACAATCGGTAAATGTTTTCCATAATTTGATATTAAAACGTCTTTTACCTAAAAATCATTATGTAATCTAATTATTATCGATAATAATTTGAGATTAAATGGGTAATTATTAAACTTACATTCATCATAGAAACCATATATTCGATTAATTGAAGCACATTCATGATTGCCGCGTAATAAGAAGAAATTCTCTGGATATTTAATTTTATAGGCCAATAAAAGACAAATTGTTTCCAACGATTGTTTACCACGATCGACGTAATCGCCCAAAAATAAATAATTGGCCTCCGGTGGAAAACCACCATATTCAAATAAACGTAAAAGATCCGTATATTGACCGTGTATATCACCTAAAACAATCAATCAATTCAAAATCCTCGATTCAAACAATATTAGAGTTCGTTAAAAATATTTCTACCAAAATTTGAACCCTGCAACTCTACAGAAAACTCGTTTCAAATTTTGGTAAAACATCACCAATTAGTCAGGTGTTGAGACTGTTTTTAATCAAATTAAAGATAAGCGGACGATTTAGGGAATATTTGTAGAACTTGTATAATCGATAAATACCGCAAATTTTCAATGGTGCCTCCAATTCAAGTAATATAGGCTGTTGTAGGAAGATCTCTCTTGATTTCAAACACAATCCCCTGACTTCTGATTCGGACATTTGTACAGATTTTCCCGGCCGACATCCTCGTACTGAGAACAAAATAATTTCCAACAAATTAGAAATATACACACAAAAAAACAACGATTAATAATTTATAAATTGTTAGAATTAACCAGAGAAGCGTTTATTCGATTCAATTTTAATTACAAAAATAAACCAACAAGCAACTCAAAATGGAAACTAGACGATGAATTTTCGAAATTTCGTCTCAACAAATACTCAAATTTAAATGGTGATGATATTCAATTTGAATACAATAAATAAACATCTAAACTATAATAATAATAAATGCTATAAAAATTATAATATGATGTGAACCTTACTTTCGTTAGACATGAATATATCTTTGAATTTAGATTTCTTCTTAACATCCTGGTTCTCTTGTAATTCTCGTAGTGTTTTATAAACTTTTTTTAGTTAATTTTTGTTTTAATTAATCATAAATTTTAACCCCAACATCACACACGAAAAGCAGCACAAAAATAATAATTACAATAATACATTTAAATTATTCATTGATAAACTCATTAAACTAAAATAATTCAATTGTAACAATATCCCCAATTAAAATTAACTAAATTATACGATATGGTTCATTTTCGATAATCTTTATGGAGTTATTTCTAATTAAGAAATTTTTAGTTTAAAACCCGATCTTATTTAAAATTCAAACAAATTCAACGCACTTAAAGTCGTATTATAATCGAGAAATTTGAATAATTTGAGTTATCGTTAGATTATCGAAAAAATTGACCATATTGTCGATTCAAATAGAATAAAATAACAATATTTTTGTTATTTGAAAGTATTGTGTTGTATAAATTCGAAATTACACATAATTATCGAACAATAAGTGTTGGAAATTGCGCAATTATATCATTAATTTAACGAATCATCATCCAATTTAAATCAATTATTATACTAGAAATTATTAACGATAATACACTTCCGTATAGTGGTTATCGTTCGAAAATATTCGCTAATTAATCCGATCTAATTAATTTGATGGACTAATTTTGAATCAAATTCCGTCTATTTCTCGAACATAGATATTCTATTGATTGAAAAAACCACCCCACTGGAATTCTACTCAAAAATCGGCTATTATTAAACCCCCAAATTTCTACTCTAATCAACATTAATGCGCTTATTCGCCAAATTAACGTCTTGTTAACTCAAAGTAAGCCCCAATATTGCTCGTTTTTAACTCGAATGAGTCAAACTGCAATTTATTCAGATTTACCATTAATTCGAGTTATAAATTGCGATAAAACTTCTAAAATTATCCCTATTGTCTTGGTTAAACCTCCAATTTCGAGGTAATTTTTTCGATTTGTTTCCAATTATTTCCATTTGGGCCCCATTTCTACCACGATATTCTCGGAAATTAGCCCACAAAGATCAATGATCTATAAAAATAAATGCATTTAAAATAAACATAACTGTCAACACTATCGATCTTTTCCCAATCAAATCTAATTGGTTTTTCGTAATTGTTTTCTAAGAATATTCTAATATTGTTCCAATTTCCTCGATTCTCGCAACAAACACAACACTATTTGTACAAATAATTCAACCAAACGTGTTACAATGTAAAAGTGTAACATTCACAAATAAAGACGAACAAATTAACGAAAATAAATCGGAAAATCGTGCAATTTCCACCTATTAGAAAACGTCAAATAAAAGCTTAACTAATAGAAAAAAATAACGTAATTAATTCGATTTAATTAATTAATTAATTAATTACCTTCCAATAATCTTTGTATTAAATTATCAACGTTCAAGTCAGTCTCAGCCATTTTCTCACCAAACCAACAAAACACTCGTTTGTTTCCCGATGTTGCCAGATATTTGTAGCCGCATAGATGGCGCTACTCTCGATTGAATTCAAACATTTGGCGCAATTTTCGTTTATTCCAATTAATTCTAAAACATAATTAATCAGATTTAATTAATTAATTACCTTCCAATTAAATTATCAACATCATTATCAGCCATTTTCTCACCAAACCAACAAAACACTCGTTTGTTTCCCGATGTTGCCAGATATTTGTAGCCGCATAGACGGCGCTACTCTCGATTAAAATTCAAACATTTGGCGCAATTTTCGTTTATTCCAATTAAAATTCTAAAACATAATTAATCAGATTTAATTAATTAATTACCTTCCAATTAAATTATCAACATTATTATCAGCCATTTTCTCGCCAAACCAACAAAACTGTTGTTTCTCGATGTTGTCGGATTTTTGTAGGGGCGATTTTCGATTAAATTCGAATATTTGGCGCAATTTTGTCAATTTGATCGGTACTATAATAGGATTCATTACGATACTCTAGATTGTGTATTATGACATTATAATCGACTAAACTATCGAATCAATGTTTATTCTCTAAATTGGATTTACAATAAAGAATTAGGCCACAAAGTTTACGAAAAAAAACCGGATAATGAGTAACAATACACAACAACACAGAATAATTCGCTTAATTATACTTTAAACAGGAGTATTACAATTTAAATAAATAAAAACTACAATTAGATGGTTGGATAGGTTCCGATTGGATAATTTTAAAGGTAAAAAACGAAATTACCATTTCTTCAAATCAAATGTACATAAAATCAGTCTATTTATTATTATTATTATTATTATTTAATATTATCATTATTATTATTATTAAGGCAACTGTTTAACAATAATTCCATTTCCATCAAAGCTTATTTACATTATTTATAATAGTCTTCAAGTACATCATATTTTGGACGTATGTCGTAGCTTTTAAATAAATAAACAAACGAATCAGGTAGAATCGAAATAGAATAATTAGAGGCTATACTATTTGGTAAAGTAAGCTGTGCGTCTTACTAAATGTTGAATAGTAGGCTATGAAATCAGTTGTTTATCAATTATAAGGTTATATGATTTCATAGCCTACTTGCCAATTGAAGATGCACAGCTTACTTTTATTGAGAACAAATAAATATAAAACAAAATAAAAACGAAAATGTTTGCTTTTGTTTAATAATAATAATAATTGTTTTGTAAAAAATTAAGTCTTTCAATATGATTGGAAGTCCTTAATGCCAAATATTGGCAATTAAATCTATGCTATACTTCTTGTCCTAAATCTTGTACACCACTTTCAGCAATAGGCACGAATTTATCATCGATTTGAACTAGAAATATCGTACGATCAACATGCGACCGTCTACCTGGATCTTTATGGCACGGTATCCAACGGTGTATTACCTAAATTTCATTATTATCTTTATTATAATCAATGTTATAAGCGATTTTGCGATACTAACAGGACCTTCCATACCAGCCTCCGGTACCCAATCCTTCCAGAACGAACGGCCGCCACGTAAACGCATATATTCAGTCGGCCAACACACATCAATTCGTCTACCTAAATTGATACCATCGTACACCAAATTCGGATCAATTATCTACAAATTACAATATTTCGAAAAGTAAGCTGTGCATCTTCAATTGGCAAGTAGGCTATGAAATTATATAACCTTATAATTGATGAACAATTGATTTCATAGCCTACTAGTCAAATTGGATTGACAAGCACAGCTTACTTTGCGAAATATTAATTTGAAATTGTGCAATTTAACGTTACTATAACAACGCAATAGATTAGAGAATACATTTGGAAACCTACCCGTACACGTTGTAACGAATATTCTTTATCAATTTCAGTATCATTACTACCATCTGGAGTTTGCGATACAATCCGTTCGTCGCGTTCTTTAAACAACGTCGCCAAACTAGCCAATGTGGCACTAGTTGGTTTACCCATCGATACTAAACTACCACGATTACCACCTAATGATGTCCGACTAAGACTTGAACCACGACCGATACTGCCACTCAAATGTGACCCATCAATCGATTGACTACTCGTTATTGTTGTTGTTGTTGTTGATGTTGTTGTTGTTAATGTTGTCATAGCATAAACACCATCATGTCCCATACCGATCTCTTCACGTACTGATGCACCACTCGAACAACCCTCACCGCAACGTTTCCGTATACGTCTGAATAGATTTAAAATAAAATTACGGATTTTCGTTAAACTAATCGAACCGCCAATTAAACGACAATATTGTTCATTCGTTTCAGCATAACTTGTTGTTAATGGTGATACATAAATTGGATAACCTATAGGTTGATCGCATGATGAATTGATGATGTTTCTTAATGCTTGTTTAGCATTTTGTATACTACCCCGTTCTGGATTACGATTACGTAAATAGACTAATTCTTGTTGTTGTCCAGCCCATAAACCACGTACACATTCTTTATTAATTTTGATAACCCGAAAACTCAAATAACGTTTATTCAACATAATAATTTTATATTCATCTGTACCATCATCTAACACATGTCTTAATGCCAATAAACTCGGTGTACCATTTAAAATAGCATTACGCCAAGCTGGATCACCTTCATGGGATATCACCAATTCATCTTCATGTTTACATATAGCCTCATATAAGGCCGATAATTCCTCGTATTCATCCGGCGACATGAAATGATCTTGGTGTAATTTCAACGACATACGTACACCTGGTGCTACGATACATTTCAATAGATCAATATCGATAAAAACCCATTCATCCCTAGCACAAGTTATACGAAAATCACCTTTGAATAAAGCGTGCAAACCGTATAGAAAGAATTCAACACTCGATACAGTATTATGGGAGACTGCACCTAATGCCCGTCGTCCTAATAGACTCAAAGCGAAACACAATAATACTAGAAATGAATTACAACTTGTATCGATGTTTTTCTCTAATTTTTCAACACAATAACCGATCCAATCACCGTGGATTTGATAGAATTGTTGTCGTGTCATACCGCTATTATTAATATCGTAATCTTCATCGATATTTGCATTGAATATCGGATCTAAATCGACGAAATTCTTCTGTTCCATCGGTTGTAATGCTTTGAAAATCGCTTGGGAATTCAACCATTCATCTAATTTCGGTGAACGTACCGTATAGAAGATGATACTCTAAAAAATCGACGTTAATTTCAATTTTAATTAGAATTAAATTCAATTTACTTTAACGTAATAGGAGATGAGAACTTTTCGAAATTCGAATACTTGTAACATTGAAGCGGCACTATTATCGGATATACTGTAACCTTCTAGAATATATTTGGATGCTGTTACTTCCCATGCTAACCAACGTTGACTGAAAGCGGCACTTACGCTTAATACGCCGTTAAAATGGTCGGTTTCAATACAACAACACGCTAGAAATTTCATGAATTTGTGTGATTTTTCTATACAGGGTGAGTCAAGAGGATGGCCCGTTAGATGTTCGAGTTCTATTCGATGGAAATTTCTGATATACGTTTGTTTATCCACATCAACCCCCCCGAATATGGGGTAGTGCACCCTATTTTCTTATTTTAAATGTAGTGTATTTGAAGAATTCATATTTCTAAAACTATAGCGTTAGAGTAATTGAAATTTGCAATTTTATTAGCCTAAATACTGTGCTTTTCATCAGATTTTACCGAATTGAAGAATCTCCAAGAGTTCGGCTGAAATAAAATTTTCTTTCAGGTAATTTTCAGACGGTATTATCTTCCTTATTTTAAATGAGACCATATTTTTCTTTACACGGTTGGATAGAGAAAAGAATTCTGCATCGAACTGTATTAGCGTTCCTTACTTATCTCTAATAGTTTTTCAGTTATTCAGAATTTTCAGTTTTCTTTAATTTCCCCTTTTATTGAAAGTCTCTAGTGAGCTATGACTTGACAATTCGCCTATAAACAAACACATAGAAGGCTTAGAAAATTGACATTAACTGTCACATTTGAGGTTAATTGTCATTATTTTATTTGTTTTTTCAGCAATTTCAGCCAATTTTTAAATGAAAATACAATCCAAATAATTTCAATTTAATTATTTGTCAATTTTACGATTATTTTCGTTAAAAAAATCGAAAAATTATTAATTATTTCCATGTTAGTTTCACCAAGCCTAATATGTGTTAGTAAGCCTACTATGTTTTAGTGTTTTGTTTTAGGGGGTAAATTATTAGAAACAAAAATCTTAAATAACTAAAAAATTAACAGAAGTCGGTATAGGGCAGTTTCCGTCAACCCCCGGTCTATTTCTTGTTATTTCGATTTTGTGGTGAAAATGAAGCGAATTTTGATTATTATCACGAATTTTGACTTTTTCTGAAAATCTGGATTTTGTAGTGTTTATTAAGAAAATTCATATATCAGAAACTATAGCGTTTGAATGATTGAAATTCGGTATTCTTGTAGTTTAAATATTGTAGTTTCTACCACATTTTACAGAATTTAATTATCTCTGAAAATTTAGCTGAAATCAACATTTCTTTCAGTTAATTTATAGATTGAAAGCAATGTCTAGTGACCTATGACTCGATAATTCGCTTATAAAGAAACATAGAAGGCTTAGCAAATTGACATTAACTGTCACATTTGTGGTTAACAACGATTATTTTACATGTTTTTTCAGCAATTTCAGCCAATTATTAAATGAAAAGAAAATCAAAATAATTTTAATTTAATTTGTCCAATGTTTCGATTATTTTCCATAAAAAAAAATCAAAAAATTATTATTTTGAGGTTAATTGTGACAGAAGATTGTTTCACCAAGCCTACTATGTTTTAGTGTTTCGTTTCAGGGGGTAAATTGCCAAAAATCGAAAATCTTGAATAACTGAATAATTATCAGAGATAAGTATAGGGAATGCTAATATGATTCGATCCAGAATTTCTTTCTTTATCCAACCGTGTAAAGAAACATATACCATCCGATTTAAAATAAGGAAGTTATGACGCTTTGAAAATTGGCTGAAAGAAAATTTGATTACAACCAAATGCTGCAAGATAATTCAATTCTATAAAGTTTAGCGTAAAGTACCAAAATACCAAATTTCATCAATCTAATAGGCCATCCTTTTGGTTCACGCTGTATAGAAAAATCACCATCATTCTCTTCAACGCCTTCAGTGATAGCTTCAACTTCACGTTGTTGACAATAAGTCCCACGGAATTCCAATCCTCTCATTTGGAATGTAACCAAACCATTACCCATTTCAATAATATGAATTAAACAATTTAAATAATCGGATGCTAATACAAAACAATCACCTTGATTCACTATACCCCATCTACCCATAATTAAATCACCACATAATGAATGTTGTAATGATCTTGTTAAATGTTCATAAAATATTGAATTTAAATTATTATCATCACAACCTAAATTACGTTCTAAATGTGATAATAATTGTGTATTTGAATGATCAACACGGCGTGTATTATAATCACGTTCCCAAAATTTGATTGGACGTACATATGATGTTAGAAATATTGCACTACCTAAAAATGGATTTAATGGTGTTGATAATATTGATGATATTATTATTTGTAAAAATAACATAGCCGAATGTGGTACACTAAATGGTTGGGCAAATGCATGGAAAGCTGAGCCCCATGTTATCTGCCATGGGGCTATATAAGTTACCACAAATTGTAACTGAAAAATTGCACAATTAATCCAACAATAATAATAATAAATTGAATATTTACCTTTAATAATAATTCATAAATTTTATGGTAGAAGATACTAATGAGAAAGTATTGTATCAAGAATGGTTCTTCAATAAATTTATAATCATAACGAAAAAATAATGTTGTAAAAATTAATATTAAATATTGTGAACTTTGATTCGAATAACTATTTCGAACTAATTTCAAACCACATATTGATATTATAAATGATGCCAATAGTGTACCATAACGTGTCGCAATTTTCGGTGAATCTTCAGTTAAAATTGATAGAAACAATAATGGATAGAGAATATTTCGTTCGATGAATGATAAATAAACATACACCTGTAATCAGAATTAAAACAATTAAAAAATCGATCAAATGAATTATCTTTCAGCGTGTAGCTGAAATTGATGTTTCTTTCAGGCAATTTTTCAACTGTTATTTTATATAGAACACTAGATTTTACGATATATGGTTAGATAGAGAAACGGTATTTATTTATTTCTAATAAGTTTCAGTTATTTTCAAATTTGCAATTCCAATTTCTTTAAATTTTCTACTGAAAGAAAATACTAAAACATAGAAGGCTCGGCAAAACAATTGCCAATTCAATTGTTACAATCAACTGATTCTTTTTAGATTCTTTTTTTCAATAAAAACCAATAGAATTGATAAATTATTTGAATTAAAATTAATTGGATTATTTTATTTTCATGTAAAATTTGCTGAATTTGCTGAAAAAACACGTAAAATATCCAAAATTAACCTCAATTGTGATAATTGCCATTTTGCTAAGCCTTCTATAAATTTCTTGATAGACGAATAACTAAATCATAGGCGACTAGATCTTGATACTTTCAGATGGCGAAAATTAAATTAAAATTAAAATTAAATAACTGAAAAATTGCAGGAAATGTTAATAGAGTTGGATGGATGAAGAAAAATTTAAATTAAGAATTTAAAATAAGAAAGATAATCATTTGCAGTTATTACAATTTTCAATTTCTACAATCTTCCCCTGAAAGTAAATACTAAAACATAGAAGGCTCAGTAAAACAATTGCCAATTCAATTGTCACAATTAATTGATTATTTTTAGATTTCTTTTTTTGAATGAAAACCAATAGAATTGATAATTAATTGAATTAAAATTAATTGGATTATTCTATTTTCATGTAAAATTTGCTGAATTTGCTGAAAAAACACGTAAAATATCCAATATTAATCTCAATTGTGACAGTTGACATTTTGCTAAGCCTCCTACAAATTTCTTAATAGATGAATTACTAAATCATAGGCGACTAGATCTTGATACTTTCAGGTGGTGAAAATTAAAGCAATTGAAAGTTTTAAATAACTGAAAAATTGCAGGAAATGTTAATAGAGTTGGATGGATGACGAAAAATTTAAATTAAGAATTTAAAATAAGAAAGATAATCATTTGCAGTTATTACAATTTTCAATTTCTACAATTTTCTCATGAAAAAAAAAACTAAAACACAGAAGGCTCAGCAAAACAACTGCCAATTCAATTGTCACAATTAATTGATTATTTTTAGATTTCTTTTTTTGAATGAAAACCAATAGAATTGATAATTAATTGAATTAAAATTAATTAGATTATTTTATTTTAATGTAAAATTTGCTGAATTTGCTGAAAAACACGTAAATTATTCAATAATTAATCAATTATGACAGTTAATGTCATTTTGCTAAGCCTTCTACGTTTTTATAGACGAATTAGTAAATCATAGACGACTAGATCAAGACGAATTACTAAATAAGGCGACTAGATTCTGATACTTTCAGACAAGCAAAATTAAAAGAATTGAAACGATTAAATAACTGAAAAATTAATAGAATTGGGTAGAGAAATTTTCCCCATCCCTGTAAAATTTGGTTAAATTACTAACAAAGATAATAACCCCAATATTTCAACTAAAATTGCCATCAATTAGACGACCCTATTAACCCAATTTGTAGATTTTAAATTCAACAATAAGAAAATAAATCTCACCTTTTCATACCACATAATTTTCGCCGGTTCTCTAATTTGATATTGATTCAATTCATGTGCCCTCAATAAGGGTCGAGCAATACACATCCATGGTAATTGTTTTCTTAATTGCGGTATAACATAATGCAATAAAAATCCCAATATTGTTATTATAATTGTTAAAATTGGCGTTAATTCCGGTTGTAATGCTGTAAATATTGTACTAGCATGTATACTAAATACTAAAATTGATATTAGACCACATAGAATTATATCATTTTTTAAACGTGCTTTAACCGTCTGTTGTAATTTTAATGGTAACGGATCGATATTATCATCACAATTTTTATTATTATCACCATTATTATCAACACAATCACTAGTATTATCGTTGAATTTCACCGATTTCTCTTCTTTTTTCACAATATCACTGTGATTTAACGGATTCTCTTCGTGATTTTTCTCATTATTGTGATCATTGATTTGTTGTTGTTTTTGATTGTGTTCCCGATATAAATCCATTGATAATAGATTCTGTTTGATGATATTCCATAAATAAATCGGATCACTAGTACAACGACTCAAATGATACGATGATGATATTAAACATGAACAAAATATTGAAAATAATATATGTCGTGATTGTTTCGTTTCATATAAACTACCATAGAGGAAGCCTTGCATTATGAAAATAATTAAAATCGAACGTAATATACAATAGAATGATGATAATAAATTCAACATAGCATTACCACCAAATAAATAAATATCGATTTGTTCTAATAAATACAATAAAAACGTATTAATTTGTGGAAATAAACCGAACGAGAAGATTATTGGAAAGAACAATAGGAATTTTATCAAAAATTCACGCAATAATAACAAAATTTGTAAATTACCACCACTATTATCATCACTAATCATTAAAGTTAATATAATAATAATTGTGGCAAATAAACAGAAATATATTGGACGTGAATAGGCGATAATGCGATTGAAACCGTGCGTTGGCGATGCAGCATCCGGTTGGACACTCTTCAATAACGAATATTGACAACTTGCTATAATAAAACAGAAAATAAACGCCAAAAAATCCTGATAGAAATTCAAATATAATAATATTGCACCCAATATTGATACTAATATACCCAAGAAAATCGATAAGATTGTTTCAAATATTGTCAAATTTCGATCTAATAATGTCAACAATTTCAAACGATCTAATGTTATTTTTATAAAGAATTTCGGTAGTATTCGTAATTTATAAAAAGTTTTCATTTTACGTAAATTACCGTTATCGGCGTTATTATTCAATATTGAATCGTTTTGGATGAATTTGAAGTGATTCTTTATTATCGAAGTTCCATTAGATTCATTAATATTATTATTATCACGAACTATACTAATAACGGAATCATCAATTGGTAGATTGATTTCTAAATGATTTATATTACGTGTATTATTATTATTATTATTATTGGTATTATTATTAATTGGTCTTTGTAGATTTGTTGCTAATTTCGGTAAATTTAAATTCCTTGTCGGTATCATCGTTTGTGGTGTATCTAAAATTATAGAAACCGAACTATTACTATTACTATTATCCCAATATTCGAACGATTGATTAAAACGCGATGTTGTCGGTTGTTGTTGTAATTGCCGGCGACGCAATTTATTATCACTTTGTTGTTGTTGTTGTTGTTGTTCAATTAATCGAGCGTTAGCAATACCGAAACCCTTCTCATCGAACGTATACGTAATCCAATTGCCTTGTTCATCTAGAAAACAATGAACGCTACCATCGCTGGTATCGTTGAAATTTTTCGCACAATGCGTCCCATAACCGGCCGATAACGAACTGGCTATAGCCGTATCGCGACGGATTTTCTGATTCGAACGTCGACGATTCACACGGGTACGTTTCAAACGATTCCTTGGTGATGTTGTTGTTGTTGTTGTCGGTGTTGTTATTGTTGTTGTACTACCATGATTAAATCGGATATTATCGCGTTGTAATAGAAATGCCGATAATAATGGTACTGATGGTGGTGGTAATAATGTACTCAATTCATTATTTGAACCATTCGATGATAATTCATCGTTACGTTGTAACGGTGTGTAACGAAATCTTTGTTGTTGTTGTTGTTGTTGTAGACGTTGTGTTGGTAATATTACACATTCTAAGCCTTCACTATTATCATTTTGATTGTTATTGTTATTTGGACGTAATGTTTGTGTATTTTTATGTTCTTTAATCGGTTTAATTTTATTGAAATTCTTCTCGTCGATTTTATTACAACGACAATTACTGCACTTTTCCGATTCACTTTTTGGTAATTTTCGTATAATATCAGAACGTGTACTTTTCTTCGGTATTGCACCTAAACTACGTGTTGATGATGATGATGGTGTTGGTTCTTGTAATACTTTACTAACATCATGTTCTAATGATATTGATGTTGTACTAGACCATTCATTATCGCGTTTCATTAATTCTAAAAAAAATACAATAAATTAATTAATTAAAATTCAAATTAATTATCAAATTTGCTGAGACACGTAAAATATTCAATTATAACCTCAATTAATTAATGTCAATTTGCTAAGCCTTCTATGGTTTTCTTAATAGATGAATTAGGAAATCATAGACGACTAGATCCTAGATATTTTCACACAGGAAAAATTGAACTTTAATATTTTCTTTACTTATTAATAATAACTTATTACTAATACGTTATTATTAACAATTAACTTAAAATTTTCGATTTCTACTGATTTTTCACCTGAAAGAAAATACTAAAACATAGTAGGCTTAGCAAAACAATTGTGACAATTAACGTCATTTTGCTAAGCCTGCTATGGATTTCTTTATAAACGAATTACTAAATCAGCCGACTAGATTCTGGAAATTTGCAGACAGGGAAAATTAAAAGAATTGGAAAGTTTAAATAACTGAAAAATAGCAGAAAATTAGTAGAGTTGGATCGAGAATTTTCCCAACTATCCAACCGTATAAAGAAAAATATAATAGCCCATTTAAAACAACAGTGATTAAAATACTAAAACATAGAAGGCTTTAGCAAAACAATTGCCAATTCAATTGTTACAATCAACTAATTATTTTTAGATTCTTTTTTTCGATAAAAACCAATAGAATTGATAATCAATTAAATTAAAATTAATTGGATTATTTGATTTTCATGTAAAATTTGCTGAATTTGCTGAAAAAATTCGTCAAATATTCAATTATAACCTCAATTGTGACAATTGTCATTTTGCTAAGCCTTCTATGGTTTTCGTTAGACGAATAACTAAATCGTGATAAATATACAGAGTGAACCAAGAGGATGACTTATTAGACTTTTTAGAGTTTTTCCACCTGAATTATCTCTAGAAAATATTTGAATAACTGAAAATTTTTCAGGAATAAGTATAGGCAATGGTAATATGATTCGATGCAGATTTTTTTTTTCATTATCCAATCGTATAAAGAAAAATAGCGCTTTGAAAATTGGCTGAAAAACAAATCAATTTCAGCTAAATGCTGAAAGATAATACAATTCTATAAAATTTAGCGTAAAGTACACAATTTAAACTATCTGATGATCAAATTTGAATTGTCTAGCAACAATATTTCCAGAGATATGAATTTTTTAAACAAACACTACAACGAAAATATTTTCTACTCACTCTGTATACTAGAATATTGATTTGTAGGAATAACGACAAAAAATACCTTTCCTGTGATTTTGATGTTGACTATTACCATTATTATTATTATTACCATTATTATGATTATTATCATCAAATAACCAATCCAAATCTAAATTGATTAAACTTGAAAAATTATCAATATCATCGACATTCTTCGATGTTACAATAATACGTTTACGTTTTCTATTCTTTCTATTTGTTATAATTTTATCTTGATTTTTATCAATTGTAATATCATCATCACCAATATGATTCAATTTCCTATTATCATTAATATCATTATCACTAATATAACAATCAGTACGTGCATCTTGCATTTCCGGTGTTGCACTGGATGTTGTTGTATTTGTTGATTGATCAATTAGTGCATCTTTTGATGATGCACTAATTTCCTCATCTATATCATTCGATTGTTGTTTATCATTACCATTATTTTTATTATTATTATTACTATGATAAGGCACATTATTTATTGTTTTAACTGTAATATAGAATAATGGTGAATTTTGTTTATGTTCATCTAAATCAGAATCGGATACATGTATCGGTGTATCTAAATCAGTATCTTGACTATGACTAGTTTGATGTTCATCAGATTGTTCAGCAATTGGATAAACAATTTCCGAATCATAATACGATGAGCATAAATTTAAATGTTGATTACGAATTAAATTCGTACTAGGTGGTGGTAATGGATTTTTCATTGTGTTCTTACAACCAATCACTTCTAAACTATTCGGATGTATTGTTGTTAATGTTGAAGTTGGCGATGATTGATAACATGTTTCTAAAACAGTTGAACGTATCCTACGTACTGTACCATTATTATTATTCGTATTCTTATTATTATTATTATTAAAATAATAATTATCACTAATCAATGGTTGATTTAAATTCTTATCAATATAACTCAATTCTAACGAACCGGTTGGTTGTAAAAAATGTAAATTATTTTGGAAATTATTCGTAGATGAATGCCGCCTACTATTACCATTATTATTAGTATTATTATTATTATTATTATTATTTAATTCTTCATTAATTTCGTCATTTTTCGTCAATTTTGTCGATTTTAAAAATACCGAACCATCAGTTTTCGAACGTTGATGTTTTATACGTTGATTCAATTCGTGATTATTCGTTTTTTTTAATAAATCTTGGGATGGTGTTGTTTGGGTATCATCACTACTCTCTGATGAATTTTTACGATGAACTTCCGCTTTTAAATCTATAATTTAATCGATTTGAAATAATTCGAAAAGTTAGCTGTGCATTTCAATTAACTATCGACTAGTAGGCTATGAAATCAGTTTTTCCATCAATCGAGATTTCATAGCCTACTAATCTAAGTGAATTGACATGCACAGCCTACTTTATCAAATTTGATTATTACCAATTGTACTAATCGGTGGATTTGTAGTTTTATTATCATTCTGTTGGAATTCGGTTGATTCGAAACTATCAGCATCAGTACTGGGCAATACACCATTATCGTTGGTTAGATAGGAATTTGTACCCGGTACGGATGTATTTTCTACGTTTTTATTCGATAGATCTTGTAATTCGATACCTTCATCCTCTCTAAAATTAATTAAATTCAACAATAATAATCGAAATATAATCAAGCAATCAAAACCGTTTTGTTTCCTGCCAATTGTCTTCGATTTCTTCACGGATACACTCTGAAGTATCGTACATGTGATGTAATGTGTAATTTATTAATTTAATAACAGTCAATACGATTGCTATCGATAAACAATAAAACGACCATATATATCGAGTCGGTGGGAAATACTAGAAAATCGACAATTAATTATTTTGTAGATTATACGATAATTATCTACCACATAGATTGTAAATGGTGTACACAATAGAAATAACCAAATATATAAATGGAATGTATTGGAGAAAACATCCTGATGGGGATCATAGAACCATCCGCCTGTCAACGAAGCCCATACGCCTTGCCGCAAAATTTCCAACGTCTGCGAGCCCATTTGGCGTTCCTCAATCATTGCGAACCGCCAAATCCACCGATATTCCAAACGAAAATCAATCGATTATTTCGACCAAATCAATTCTGGGGAAATTCGTACAACTTTCCAACTCCATCTTGACATTGGAAAATCATCAATGCAATCCGATCGAAACCGCACACACGCACACAATAGACAATTTTACATCAAAATTTCCACAATCCGGATAATTCTCGTGTTATTTACTATTAGAATCGATTTTATTGGAGAAAATCGATTGGAAATTTGTTTTGCCAAAATCTCAATTGTCAAAAATATTTGACAGATCGCCAGTAGTTCAATTGCCGCGAACTACTGTCAAATTTGGCCGAAAAGCGCCGTTGCCGGATCGCCCCAATTACAGTGAATCTACCGAATTTCCAATTTACACCAATTCCAATAAAATAATCCAACTAAATCGATTAATTTATAAAATATAGCGAAATATTATCAATTTGAATCCTTGAAATAACCGAAATTGGTGTATTTAGGCAACCACACCGACTTAGGCAACACAATATACACCTAGTTAGGCAACACAATATACACCTATAATTTGAATATAGCTATAACAATCGATTTATTCAATTAAATTGTTAATTTGAGTAAATTTATTGTTCCAGAACGTCGATGATTTCATTAAAATCGGTTACAAACCATTCGGCTTTGGCTTTAACTTGCGGCCGTATCACATTACCACCATAGCCTTAAAGAGATTATTCAAAAAAATTGCAGATAACAAATCGATTGATTACCGATGAAACCGTCAGCCGGCGGGCAGGCTTCTAGATCCGTAGCCCCATCGCCGATTAAAACCAAATTCTTATAATTATTACGTTTTTTCAACATATCGATAACAACAGCTTTACCGCCACTTTTCGACGTCGGTTCTGTGTCATCAAAACCGGCATAATCACCATTATAATAGAATTTCAAACGATTACCGTAAATATTCTCATAGGGAATATTCAATTGGACCGCAATTGGGGCTATGATCGCTTTAAAACCACCCGATATTAAATAAATGGGAATATTGCGATGTTGTAGAGTTGTCACTAATTTCCTGCAATTAATGCGATGTTAATTAATCAAAATAATCGATCGGTGATTACTTAATTCCCGGTGTCAATGTTGGTGGTTTAATTTTAATGAATTCTTTGAGTTGTTGTAATGTTGGTTGTATAATATCCAGGCGCAATTTCAACGATTCTTGGAATGTCATACCGCCGCTCATTGCTTTATTCGTCCTAGTTTTAACGTAACAATTATTAGATTATAACGAATTTAGTTTATTATTACATACAAATTGGCAACTTCATCGCCTTTATTACAGAATTTCGCCAATACATCGATACCCTCCTCTTGAATTACAGTTGAATCAACATCAAAACAAACAGCATCAGTTTTACGTAAAATCGCCTGGATTCTATCGCACATCTTCTAAATGACTGAATTGATTTAAATAAAAAAAAAACAACAATAAAACGATTCCGACAAGGTCAATTTAATGATGATGATACTGATAACAGTAAAGCTAAAAGAAAAGTTAAAGTCGACTTAAGAGATTATCGTGATAAAAGCTCAATTACCTGTTGCTAGGCCACAAAAAAATGCTGTTCTATAAATGAATCTATAATTAATGAATTGGGAGTCTTATCAATGAGTTTCAAATAAATTTTGTAATAATTAAAACAAATTTTGACCTTTATCTATTTATCCATAATTGCTCAAACTAGTTTCACAATACCGATAAGAGATGGCGCTTTAATCAACCGATAAATACGACTAAATTCAATGTCTATATTAGTCGCCGATAATTAATTACAATTTATTGTGTATTTTCCGTTAATTACTGTTGTAAAAACATCGATAATAAGTATAATTTCATAAAAAAGCAATTATACAAAATTAATTTTAGATTTAAATAAAACGTAGAGAAAACAATCGTAAGGTTCCATGGTGTAATGGTTAGCACTCTGGACTTTGAATCCAGCGATCCGAGTTCAAATCTCGGTGGAACCTCGTTTCTTTTTCCGGCATTTTTTTCTAATTATTGTACAATTAACGTTATCTTTATTGTTTTCAATTCATAAAATAAAAGATTAATTTGCGATAAAAAAAAATACTAGGATTTTATTGTTAAATTGACTGATAAGCGTTTGTTAATAGGTCTTGTTTCCTAACTTTCAAACTATTGCACAATATTTAAATATAATTCGTATCAATTTAGAGAAATGGAAAACAGGGCCGACTCGTGATTAATTTCTATTATTTTCTGTTATAATTAAAGAGAGACGTTTGACCCCATATATGACGTCACAATTTTGTACTATTTCGAAAAGTAAGCTGTGCATCTCAATTAACTATCGACTAGTAGGCTATGAAATCACATAACCTCGTATGTGGTCCTTATTGCTAAAACAATTGATTTCATAGCCTACTAGTCAATAGTTAAATGAGATGCACAGCTTACTTTTCTATTGATTAGTTGGCGTGAATCACGAACCGCCACTGCTATTTAGAACAAATAACAAAGCTAGTCATGATTTTGTCAGATGTTACATTTGTGACAAATTAAGCTCCGTTCAGACTAGCCAATTGTACGATAAATCGAGGGACATGCCAGAATTCGGGTGTCCTTTTCAATTTAAAACAACCAAATTGGCTCATTTTTTTGTAAATTTTCTGTACACCCTGAAAATTTCCAAATACCCCCCTGTTCTATTATTAATTAATTAATTACTAATACGATGGTAATCAAAATTTTTTGCCCCAAAGCTTATTTGTAACTATCTTTATTTTAATAATTAATCCTGTCGTAAAACTAAATAATTGCAAAATTGTATTTAAGCCGTCTGGTTAGAACGATTTGTAGCAGTATTGTACTGCCTCAAGTCGATAATTCGAATTAATTAATAAAATAATAACAATAATGAAGTTATTATTGATTATTTTATTAATTTCTACTATCGATACAGCTGTTATAGTCAACCCTAATGGACAACGTAAGCTTACTCTTGATCATCCCTTATTTAAGATTTTTTCCAAAAATTTTTCATTTATTAGAATTTGAAACTTTCGAACCGACACCACCGGAAAAATTATTGTTAGAAGGTAAAATTTAATTTTTATTATAATTGAGGCACAATTTCGAAAAGTAAGCTGTGCATCTCAGTAGAGTGTTGAATAGTAGGCTATGAAATCAGTTTTTTTGTGATGCGATTTCACAGCCTACTAGTCGAAATGCATTGAGATGCACAGCTTACTTTAATTATAAATTACAAAATTTATAAATTTAGATCGGAATTTTTGGTATAACAATGCGGAAAAGACACTGAAACGCAACTTAGAAATCGAAAAAGAACCCGAACCAATAGCAAAGAATGTGATCGTATTTATTGGTGATGGTATGGGCATATCGACAATTACATCGACACGTATCTATAAGGGACAACGGCAATTCGGTAAAAGTGGTGAAGATTATCGATTAATTTACGAAGATTTCCCCCATTTAGCACTCGTTAAGGTAAATTAATTGATGTTAAATTAACAATAAGAAATAGGCGGTGATGTTTTATAGACTTATAATGTCGACATGCAAGTACCTGATTCAGCCGGAACGGCTACAGCCCTCTTTACAGGTACCCTTGATCAATAAATTTAGAACGATAATCTTTCAACAACCCTTCGATTCGATTTAATATAGGCAACCAACTATTACGCACGAATACGCAAGTATTCTAATTGTTGGTTGCCTATATTCGACCAAATGTAACACTAGTGATCGTTAGTGAGGCGCAATATTTCGAAAAGTAGGCTGTGCATCTGCGAATAGTAGGCTATGAAATCAGTTTTTCCTTCAATGTGATTCCATAGCCTACTAGTCAAAGTGACTTGAAACGCACAGCTTACTTTTCCAAATAGTGAAAAGCCTCTCTTTAGTGATCACTTAGCCTACTTTGTTGAAAGATTTCCAAATAGTTTTGAAAATTCGTTTGAAATTTGATTATTCTGTTCAAAACAGGCGTCAAGACGAATTTCAAAGTATTGGGCTTGGATGCGAAATCGAATCGGACAATTTTCGATAAAACAACATACGCAACGAGCAAATTAGAATCGATCATAACATGGGCGCAACAAGCCAACAAATCTACAGGAATCATTACAACAACCCGTATAACTCACGCCACACCGGCGGCCACTTATTCACAAATAAACCATCGCGATTGGGAATGCGACAGCTCGATACCATCGAATCTACAAAACGAATTCAAAGATATCGCCCGGCAATTGATCGAAAACGAACCCGGACGCAATTTCAACGTGATAATGGGCGGTGGCTACCAACAATTGGGCTACAATCAAATCAACGAAACGGACGATTGTCAACGTGACGATAATCGTAATTTAACCAAATTATGGCTCGATTATCACCAATTAAACGCAAAATTCGTTACGAATAACCAACAATTGGACGAAATCGGCGATGATTGCGATTATCTATTGGGATTATTCCACGCTGGTCATCTACCGTACGAATTGTTGCGCGATCAAGGCCCCAATGGTACGCCAAATTTGAAACAAATGCTCGCCAAAGGGTTGAAAGTATTGAAGAAGAATCGCGAAGGGTTCGTTTTAGTGGTTGAAGGCGGCCGGATAGATCACGGCCATCACGATAATTACGCCCGTTTAGCCTTAGAAGAATCGGTACAATTCGAAGAAGCCATCGATTTAGCCTTAAATCAAACCGGAAGCGATACTCTAATCATTGTAACCGCTGATCATTCGCACGCTTTGACTATGAATGGTTACGCGAATCGCGGTAATGATATTCTCGGTTATGGTAACGACAATATCGATGAAAATATGCGGCCAGCTTTAACTTTAACATACGCCAACGGTCCCGGTTTCAATTATCATTATTTGAATGGTAGCCGGGAAATTTTAGGACCATGGCGGGATGTACGGCGCGATATCAATCGGTTAATTGATCCAAAATATCAACATCCCGGTACTTTTTATGTTGAAAGCGAATCGCACGGGGGCGAAGATGTGGCTTTGTTCGCTAAAGGACCGGCTTCGAATCTATTCCGGGGTGTTATCGAACAGAATTATATCGCTCACGTTATCAGTTATAGCGCCTGTATTGGACCTAGAGCCAATTTGAATCATTATTGTAAAGAAAGTAAATCAATAGGGCATTATAATACTTACAGTATTCTAACAATTTTAATCTGTATTATTATCAGTTTCTTTTAATTGTAAAATTGTATAATTGGAGATTCTAATAAAAAAATTTGAGGTTATATTGTTGATCTATAAACAAACGAGTAGCGGTTAGTTCATCAGTAATACCAACTTAAGAATAGAAATGTCACCGTTCGTTTCTATATAAATATTATTAGTCCTTGAACTATACGGTTGGCAACAAATTCAAAACTTTCCACTAGAGGAGTAGATTTACTATATTTGTAGATTATTGTGAGTAAATTTAAACAAATTACGCTACAATAATTAACACGTAAAGCTTATCAATCACGTATAAATCACATTAGTTAATTATTGTTGACAAATAGTGGAAAAAAATTAATCAGTATACACCATTATTAGTATTTCCTTATTGCTTTATCAAATTCCTTGTCAATTCTAGAAGCTTTCTTCTTGTTTTTTCGATTGTTTAATTCTTGATATAAATATTCGCTATTGTACAAGAAAATCTTGTTGTTTGCAAATACTTTCCAGCAATGTTATTGAAAATTCCACTATTTTTATTTTGTACTACTACAATTTTAACAGAATCTCGCCCGACAAGTAAGTTTCTTATTTGTTTTAATTTTAAATTGCAATAATTTCTAATTTAAACTAACATTATACAGGATTTAAAAACTACAAACCCACACCTATAGAAAAATTGAAATTAGAAGGTAAATTACTAATATTAACACTATTTGGAAAAGTAGGCTGTGCGCCTCACTAGATGTTGACAAGTAGGCTATGAAAACATTTACGAGGTTATGTAGCCGTTAATGTCAAAAAATAGCCTACTATTGCACGCTTAACAAACGTGCACAGCTTACTTTTCGAAATATTGCAAATTGAATTTAACGCGCCTAATTTTGAATAGATCGAAATTATTGGTATCGAATTAGTGAGGAAACATTGAGATTGAATTCGAAAATTTTAAAACAACCAGAAATTCCTATAGCCAAAAATGTAATCTTGTTTATCGGTGACGGTATGGGTATATCGACAATTACAGCAACCCGTATCTATAAGGGACAACGGCAATTTGATAAAAGCGGTGAAGATTATCGATTAATTTACGAAGATTTCCCACATTTAGCCCTAGTTAAAGTAAGAATTGATAATTTTAACAATTGAACAATTGACAATTGACATTTTTCTAGACCTACAATGTTGATATGCAAGTAACGGATTCGGCAGGTAGTGGTACAGCCCTATTTACAGGTATTGTTAGGCTTTTATAATATTTTTATCGTCTGTTCCACCTAAGAGAAGCATTTTTGACCAACTTACCGTTTCAAAGGACTCTCAAAATCGTTAGATTGTCCATCAAATTACAGAGTGTACAACGCTATTTGAACTCGCAGTAGTCTATGACTTCATGAGCGTAGGTCAGCTTCTTATTTCATCTCTATAATCTGCATTACCGACAATCTGTTGAAACAAGAGAATGTCGGTAATGCAGATAACTATATTGACATACGTTGGCAAAGTCATAGGCTACTGCGAGCTCAAATAGTGCTGTACACCCCGTATAAGAGACTATTTCACAAGGCCTGCTAGATTTTTCAGCCTGCCAATTTGATTTTTATTTTACCTGAATTATGATTGGTAACGGATTTCGCGCCAAAAACAAACTAACCAATCAACCAAATTTTCGACAATTGGCAAGCCTGTAATAGAGCAAGTGGTGAAAAATCTAGCAGGTCTTGCTTATTTAATTATTTAATTACAATTCTAATGATTTTCGAGCTTTTAAAATCGATAATTAATTGATAATTCTATTAAATAAAAATCAATATAGGTGTTAAAACTAATTATGGTGTAATTGGTCTTGATTCGCAATCAAATAAAAGAAATTTCGATAAAACAACTTACGAGAATAGTAAATTGGACACGATAATAACATGGGCACAGAAAGCCAAGAAAGCTACAGGTGATTTATCCGAGAAAAAAATACAAGGTGCGTTCAATAAAGTAATGCGACAAATAATCAAAAATTCTCGAAATAGCACCCTCCTGGAGGCGGTTCGGGGTGTCCTTTAAAGCTGATGTAACATGCGCCTGGATGTCTTCAATCGTGTCCCAGTGTTTTCCCTTCATGACTCCTTTTAACCGAGGAAACAAAGAAAAATCAGCACTGTAGGGAGGCTGGGGAGCCAATGGGCTGTTGGTCCTGGCCAGGAAGTCGTTGACAATTGAGGCACTGCGACCCGGCGCGTGAATTTTCCACTCTTTTTAGTCTTTTGAGCACTTCCAAGTAGAAAGCTGAGTTCGTTGTAGACCCGGTAGGTAGGAATTCGTGGTGGACAATGCCTCCGACGTTAAAGAAGACAATGAGCATGGTTTTGAGCGTGGACTTGCTCATGCGCGCCTTCTTGGGACGGGACTGTGCCACTCTGAACTCTGCCTTTCTGTCTCAGGGTCGTACTCAAAAATTCACGACTCATCACCAGTGATGAGCACTCGCATGTGCTTTTGGCACACACCTTTGTCGTGTTCAAATCTTCGGCCACTATGCGGAAAACGGTTGTTTTGGCCATGCTTAGAGTTTGAGCTGTCAATTGAAGGTTCAGCCGTCTGTCAAAGTTCAAACAATCGCGCACACGGGTCACATTTTCGTCGATTCGTTAGGTTTATGCCGTCCACTGAGAGGTTCGTCGGTGATCTCCTCTCGGTCCTCCATGTACCATCGGAAAACTTGTGATTTGGACAAGCAATTACCCCCAAAGGCATGCTGAAGTAATGGCAACGTTTCGGTGGCAGATTTTCCAAGTTTAACGCAAAATTTGGTAGCGTACCGTTGCTCTATAGAACGACCCATCAACCCCGGGGTTGACTCTCCGGCAGCTCGCAGCCGAATGAGAGAAGGAGCGTTTTGAAGTTAAGCTCAAAAAATTGTGTCGCACTACTTATAGAACACACCTTGCAGAAGAGAATTAATCGAACAATTGATAATTTCAGGCATCATTACAACAACTCGTATAACTCACGCCACACCGGCCGCCACTTACGCTCACGTTAATTCCCGCAAATGGGAGTGTGATAGTGCAATCCCTTTGGAAATTCGTAATAATTGTAAAGATATCGCCCGGCAATTAATCGAAGATGAACCCGGTCGAAATTTCAATGTGATAATGGGCGGCGGTTACCAACAATTCGGTTATAATCAAACAAATTCACCGGATAGTTGTATAAGGGATGATCGACGGAATTTAACACGATTATGGTTGGATAAACATCGTTTAAATCGGGCGGAATTCGTTATAAATAATCGACAATTAAACGGAATTGGTGATGATTGTGATTATTTATTGGGATTATTCGATCGGAATCATTTACCATACGAATTGTTGCGTGATCAAAGTCCGGACGGTACGCCAAGTTTGAAACAAATGCTCGCTAAAGGGTTGAAAGTGTTGAAGAGGAATCCGCAGGGGTTTGTTTTAGTGGTTGAAGGTGGCCTTATCGATTATGCCCACCATCACAACTATGCCCGTTTGGCTCTAGAAGAATCGGTACAACTCGAAGAAGCCATCGAATTGGCCCTAAATCAAACCGATAGCGATACTCTAATCATTGTAACCGCTGATCATTCGCACTCAATGTCGTTCAACGGTTACGCACATAGAGGCAACGATATCCTCGGCTATGGGATTGACGATCCCGAAAATTACATGAAACCGGCATTAACTTTAACCTATTCAAGTGGCCCAGGGTTCTCTTATCAATCCGTGAAGGATGAAATAAACCCGCAACGGCCATCAATGGATATCAATCGGATTGATAAGCCGACTTATCAACATTCAGTCGGTTATCGCAACGATTACGGTGCACATAGCGGTGAAGATGTGGCTCTGTTTGCCAAAGGGCCCGGTTCGCGACTATTTCACGGTATTATCGAACAGAATTATATCGCCCATGTTATCAGTTATAGCGCCTGTATTGGCCCGAGGGCTGATTTGAATGATTTTTGTAAAATCGGTAAATCGCAGGCGGAAAATTCGAGGGTTTCTCGTTTGGATTTTACTATTTTTATAATTTTAATGACAATAACGCAATTCTTGTGAATTTTAAGATTTTAATTAAATAGCTTAAAATCATGGTAGTATTCTAGTTATTACCCATTTTGTGCCCTTTTACTAATTATTGGCCGATTTTTGAGGAACTCTGGACTTGGAGAAAGAATTTATTTGGAGTCAAGAGACAAAATTATGACTCTTTAGAATTGGATCGAGCAATGAAACTCTCCAATAGGAGTCGAAATTTCGATTGCGATTACCTCGGGGTGGCAATATTTCCAAAAATAAAGCAAAATTTTGGACTAAAAGTGCCAAAATTTCCAAAACAAATCCGTTAAAATCGAATAAACGAAATTTAACAAAAATTTTGAAATTCTAAAAAGAGCGGCTCAAAATTTTGGTTCATTTCATCATTAAAGAGCGGCTTTTCACCCCCTACAGGATTCGCACTATTTGGAAAAGTAAGCTATGCGTTTCAATCGACTTCAACTAGTAGGCTATGGAATCACATAACCTCATAACTTAGGAGATTATGTGATTTCATAGCCTACTAAACAACACCTAATTAACAGGCACAGCTTACTTTTCGAAATATTGCGAGGCGGTAATGGAACGTCTCATTCTACTTATTGTTGGTAATTTCGAATAATTGCGAAAAAAAGTATCGAAACAATCATTCAAAATTGGAATCAATCATTTTTCTATATAAATAATCGAGAAAATAGAGTAAAAACAATTTATTTAAACTAATGAGTTACACGCCACAATGAATTTATTGTTGTTGAATATTGATTGATAGTAATCACTTTATTTTAACCTTGAAATAATCATTAAACATTGCCTTTGTTGTGCCACCCTTGTTATCAACAAAACAACACACACACACAAAAAACCGATTGGAAATAGAACCGAAAGGGCGTAATTCTTCAAAAAGTTAATAAATCATCGTGATTTTTATAAAAATTAATAGCTCCAAATAATAAAAATAATAAAATAGACATGCGTATTGATATAAACAATAATATTTGAAACAAACTTTTTCAGTTTGATTTTCAGTTGACAACAACTAGTCGAGTTAAACACAATGAAAAGTGGCGTTAAAAAGCGACAATAAAATGGGTTTAATCGAAATCGTCTTGGCTGGTTTGCTTTTAAATTCAACCAACCCCCATTTAGATTCTTGGGATGATTCAAATTCACCCGATTCGACGGCTCTAATTGTTCGCCAAGGTCCTTCCAAATATCAACAACAACTCAGACAATTAACAAACGAATTGAAGAACGAAAATCTAATCGTAGCAACATTGAGCGTGAGTTTTTCTGAGCAATTCTTTCAATTTTTGGTGATCAATCCATTCTTGCAATATTTCGAAAAGTAAGCTGTGAATAGTAGGCTATGGAATCAGTTAGCAATAGTTATGAGGTTATGTGATTTCATAGCCTACTAGTCGAAGTAGTTCGAAACGCACAGCCTACTTGTCCAAATAGTGAAACGTCTTCCATTCTTGCAATATTTCGAAAAGTAAGCTGTGCTGTGTGAATAGTAGGCTATAGAATCAATTGTTTAGCAATAGTTAAGAGGTTATATGATTTCATAGCCTACTAGTCGAAGTAATTCGAGACGCACAGCCTACTTGTTTTCAATTCTTTTTTAAAGAACGAGAAATTGAGCGGCTCTAGAATCGATCGCAATAAACGCCGATATGGCACCGGAATTGCCTTCGAACTGCTCGATATACTCCAGAAGAAATTCGGTTTTAATTATACGGTAATTGTACCAAGCAAGAATATTTGGGGTTCTGGAGACGGTGGTGTTTTAACTCTATTGAAAAATAAGGTAATCGATTCGAATTTTTTGTGTTATTTTTTTCTGATTGATTGATTGTTTAAAGGAGGCCGATTTGTCGGCGGCTTTTCTACCGGTTTTAACCCAATATACCGATTCTATCTCGTATTCACCCAGTCTCGATACCGGCCGATGGTTGGTTCTAATGAAACGGCCCAGAGAATCGGCAACTGGGGAGGGTTTATTAGCGCCATTCACCCTGCCCGTATGGATATTAATTCTAGTCTCGCTATTCATAGTTGGGCCGATTATCTATTGCCTGATCCATTTACAAACGAAATTGTGTAAAACTAACGATCGCGACTTCTCTCTATCGGCGTGCGTTTGGTTCGTTTATGGGGCTTTATTGAAACAGGGCTCAACTTTGAATCCAATCAGTGATACGGCACGGCTATTATTCGCTACTTGGTGGATTTTCATAACAATATTGACGGCATTCTATACGGCAAATCTAACAGCCTTTCTAACACTATCGAAATTCACATTGCCGATCACTAAAGCTACCGATATTGGTAAGAAACATCTACCATGGGTGACAACGAAGGGTAACGCCCTGGAGGATACCGGCTATATGAATAATGCCACCTTGGGCTATCCGAGGCATTATTTAAATTTCACCGATAATTATATTTTGGGTGAATATGTGAATAAGAGGAGTTTGATGTTTATACGTGAAACGCCAATTATTCAACATACAATGTACGATGATTATAAGAGGAAAGTTCGAGCTGGTATCGATGAAGATAAACGTTGTACGTACGTTATTACAACGTTTGATGTTATGGAAATGCCTAGGGCTTTCGCCTATGCGAACGATTTCAAATACAAATTGCTCTTCGATAAGACGTAAGTTGGAAATTATTATTTGAACCGAATTACAGTCTCAATTTGCTTCTAAAACACAAAAACGACTTAGAATACGCCTTTAATTTGCTGTATGTTCTAAGAAAATTGCTGAAAATTCAATATTTACGATAGTTATAAAAAATTATAAAATGCGAACGTGCTCCAAGATTTCCTCTATAACTCAGAATTCAATTGGAATTTTTCAAAACAAAAAACCTCCCTAGACGCGCCTTAAAATACTGCATCTGATGCTTTTTTATCTATTTTAATATCTAAACAAAGAAGCGAGATATCTATGATTAAATATGGACAATAATCGGAACTTTCAGGTTATAACTGATTAAAAAATAGTATCTTTAATTGACGATTTCTGGCTTAATTTAATATTTGAAACACCGCGTGAAATCTCATTGGAAAGGCCATTTCTTGTTCTACAAAATGGTGGTATTTGTTTTGGAAAATTCTGAGAAAATCCTGAATTATCGAGGAAAACATTCGAGCATCTTCCTCTAAAGATTGAGCCAAGATTATGGCTAATTAGACGTTAGAGGAATTCTATGGAAGTTGAAATTTGTTGAGCCATCTTTAGAGAATGTTTTCGTCGTTCCATCAACCCCCGGTGTATGGGGTGGTGCACCCTACTCTCTTATTTTAAACGTAATTGTTTATTTTTATTGCAAATTTAGATTCTATACCGAAATTGAAGAGGACTTTGTTAATATGATTTATATTGTAGCGTTAATAGTTTTTCAGGAATTTTCAATTTTTGTGAAAATTATCGATTTTGTAGTATTTTATTAAAAAATTCATACCTCTGGAAATATTATTGTTAAACAAACCAAATTTGATTATCAAATAGTTTAAATTGTGTACTTTACGTTAAAGTTTATAGAATTGAATTATCTCCCAGCATTTGGCTGTAATCGAATTTTCTTTCAGCCAATTTTCAAAGTGCAATAACTTTCTTATTTTAAATCGGATGGTATATTTTTCTTTACACGGTTGGATAGAGAAAACAATTCTGCATCGAATCATATAAGCATCCCCTATACCTATCTCTAATAATTTTTCAGTTATTCAAGATTTTCCTTTTCTAATAATTTACCCCCTGAAACAAAACACTAAAACATAGTAGGCTTGGTGAAACAATCTTCTGTCACAATTAACCTCAAAATAATTAATAATTTTTCGATTTTTTTTTAATGGAAAATAATCGAAAAATTGACAAATAATTAAATTGAAATTATTCGGATTGTATTTTCATGTAAAATTGGCTGAAATTGCTGTAAAAACAAATAAAATAATCACAATTAACCTCAAATGTGACAGTTAACGTCAATTTGCTAAGCCTTCTATGTTTTTTTTATAGACGAATTATCAAGTCATAGGTCACTAGACACTTTCAATAAAAGGGAAAACTAAACTGAAAATTCAAAATAACTGAAAAACTATTAGAGATCGGTATAGGGAATGGTAATTCAATCGATGCAGAATTTTCTTCTCTATCCAACCGTGTAAAGAAAAATATGGTTCCATTTAAAATAAAGAAGATAATACTGTCTGAAAATTACCTGAAAGAAAAATTTATTTCAGCCGAACGCTTCAAGATTATTTAAATCTGTAAACTCTAATAAAAAGTACAATATTTAGACTGTTAGAATTCCAAATTTCAGTTATTCTAACGCTATAGTTTCAGAAATATGAATTTTTCAAATAAACACTACAAAATCAAAACTTTCTGAAAAACTCAAAATTCCTGAAAAACTATTAACGCTACACTATAAATCATATTAACAAAGTCCTCTTCAATTTCAGCATAGAATCTAAATATGCAAAAAATATACAATTACGTTTAAAATAAGAAAATAGGGTGCTCTATCCCATACACCGGGGGTTGATAGAACTACGAAAACATTTTCTAGAGATAACTCAGGTGGAAAAATCTATTAAAATAGTCGTGTAAGGCATCCCATACACCTGCAAAAATATTGCACAATATACACGATTGCACAATATAATTCAACGTGCAGACTACAGAATATTGTGCAATATTTCTTATATTTTTCCACACAATATTAATATTTCAGAATTCTACATCTAGTCGAGGCTGGCATAATAAAATACAAACTCCTCAAAGATTTACCCGATTCGCAAATTTGTCCATTAGATTTGGGCAGTAAAGAACGCCGCCTACGCAACTCCGACCTAATTATGACTTATATGATCGTCGGTGGTGGTTTTATATTGGGAATAATTGCATTCTTTATTGAATTGTTGATAAGGAGAGTAATTAGAAGAAATAAACACCAACAACAACAACGGTTCGATAACAATAACAATGAATTATTGAAATCAAACCGAATTCTATTGAAGAAGAAATTGATATCACCACCACCACCGGGCTATTACACATTCTTCAATCCGACTGTCTACAATCAGAATGTACGTAAGAAGATGATTAATGGACGAGAATATTGGGTCTATGAGGGTGGTAATGATGATCGAAAAACAATGATACCACTGCGTACACCGTCGGCTTTATTGTTTCAATTCACCAATTAATTCAATGATTATCTAATTGTTAATTGCAAGGTTTTTGTTTGTGAGGAAATACAAGCACTATTAGCAATATTGTCGTTAATTAACCCCTTATTTCCGGTGTTTTGTTGTTCAATTTCTATTTATAGATTAACAAATCAATATTTGGAAAAGTGGGCTGTGCGTCTCAAGCCACTTTGACTAGTGGGCTATGAAATAAACATAACCTCGGTTATGCCAAAACAACGGTTTTCATAGCCTTCTATTCGACATTTAATTGAAATGCACAGCTTACTTTTAGAAGTATTTACAAATCAATCAATGCGAATGGAAGAAGACTACCGATAATTTCAATTATTGACAATAGGGACTGGCATTGTCGATACCTAAACGACGATAAATTCACAATATTTACTTTCAATAATTCCCTTTATAGTTCCACATATTTGCTTTGAAATTAGGCAATTTCAGTCATGAAAAATTCAAACGTTTTGATCGTTTTTGTGTTCATAACGGACAACCTCGATACAAATATTTGTCCATATCATCGGAATAATTGTACAAATAATCGATAATTTTCGTGTATACACCGAAATTATGATACTCCAACATATCCACCCGACAAGATCAACACGATAAGCTGTATACACGTGTATTGTTGGAATTTATGAGAAACTAGCGACGTATTTCGTCGATTTTAAACGAAATAATTTCGACATATAACGGAGGTTTTAAATCGAAAATTTGTCGTGAACTTACCGCCGAATCACCAGCCAATCGTTGGACACTTGAATTTATAAATATAGATATAAAATTACTGTATCGAAAATTATGATTCGTTCACTATTTAATCTTCACTAATATAGGTTATAATTCACCCGTTATATTAGGTATCGAGTAGGCAACGCAAAATACGCCGAAATTGTGCGCCATCTAGCAACATTCGTGCACTATTGCCAATTGTACGCCGATAGATGACGCTATTTTGCAAATATTGCTTTTCTAAATTAAATTAATTCACAATTACAGAATTTATGTAGATATACAATTACGTATCGTTTACAATTTTTTCTCAATACTTATAATTAAAATCTATTATATTATAATGAAGTAAACAACACAAAATACTCGCTCAAAATAGCGCCATCTAGTACCAGATTTGTAGACTATAGTCAGTCGTCTGTGGTTGTAGATATTGCTAAAATGGCGCCAATTTTCGAATGTTCCCAAATTAAATCAATTAATAAATTATAATTACTAGAATTCGTTAGAAATTAGCCGTTTATTTGAATTTAAACGTCGATTAAATTTGTATTTTAAACGAAATATTTCGACACAATTTCAAGTTTCAATCGAAAATTTGTTGTGAACCTACCGAATTACGACTCGTTCACAATTAAATCTACAATAATAGCGCGTATAGGCAACACAAAATACACAAAAATCGTGCCATCTACTAGCAGATTTGTGCACTATAGCTAAAATGGCGCATTTTTCGAATAATCGAACGGATATTCAAACAAAATCCAATAAGAAAATTTAAATTAAACTTTTATTTAATTATACGTTAGTATACTTTGGGCAAATAAATTTGTATTGACTGTAAATATTTAAAATTGTTCCAATTTTCCACTTTTTACATTCGATAATAGAACTCCAATTAATGAAGACAAATATATAATGGATATAATATCGAAAATAAAGGCTCTTTATTCCTGTTGTAAATACCAAAGAGAATTGTTGAATAAAACGTCAATAAAGAGCTTTTATCAAATAATAAAACTGTACAATAAAGCTGTAAATTGTAAAATAAATAAAATATAGCACTTGCAAAAAAAAAACGAAGTACAATGATTATCGTATTCTCCAAGTCTCCACTCTAAATCAAGCTGAAATAAAATTGACGACCAAAAAACTGAAATTCTCGTTTATCGTTCCGTTGTACCTAAAATGTTAAACGGCCCGTCGTTATTCTTTATATATTTTAAACCGAAAATAAATATAAATAACAGAAAAATATTGTTCGAGATAAAAATAAAATAAAATATTAATAATAATAATAATAATAATAATGGGCGATGTGGTTGATAAAAGGCGTGTAATTTAGATATGAATTGTTCCAATTAAAGATCAGATTCCCCATAGAGAGCTGTAGAGAACGACATATAATCCAAAGCACCGGGTACACCACCAGGTCCTTTATATGGTGGCATACGTTGAATACAATATTCGGCTTGATCTGGTGGCAATTCACGTCGTAACTCATCTGGCAAGATATACGGCTACAATTACATTAATTATAGTTTTAAAATTAAATAAATTGAATTAAAACAATACCTTATCGGCTGCTAAAATACGAAAACTATCAATGACTTGTTCGGCTGTATCAGTATCTGTACTTTCGCGTGTCATAAAATCTAAGAATGCATCGAAATGTACATAACCGGTACTATTTGGATCGACAACAGCCAAAATACGTTGAAAATCAATATCACCTTGACGATCTTTACCAATTGAATAACCTAATGATACTAGACATGATTTAAATTCTTCGGGTGTTAAACGACCGGTACGATTCTTATCGAAATGATTGAATGATGAACGGAATTCATTCAATTGTTCTTGTGTTATACCTTTTGAATCGCGTGTTAATATTTGATTTTCTACTTCATTTATATTACGATTAATTGATGTTAATAATTGTTCCCAACCAACACGTAATGTTTCCATTGTATATTGTGTATAGCGATTTTCAAATATCATACTCTCTTGGACAGCTTGATGGATCTTTTCTAATTCTTCAATATGGGGTTTATAAGCATAAACACCCTGTTCGTATTCTTTTAAACGATGCAATTGATCCTCTAATGTACCATGCAAGCCCATACCGATTGCTGTTACAGCATCTAATTGACGTTCAATCCATGGACCAACGGCATTGGCTTTCTCAGCAAATTGACGACGTAACATTTCATTATCTACAAATTAAAATTATTAATCAATCAAAATATTTCGAATTAATTAAAATAAATTACTTTGTTGTTTGCGTAATTCAGCTTGTAATGTTGCATCACGTTGCGGTACTAACTGTCTAACTTCACCCCATTTTCTAGTTAAATCCTATATTAATAATAATAATAATAATGATTATAAATTTCCAATTTGTTAGTTAAAAATAAATAAATTAGTAATAAATCTGTTGATTTTCTTATTTCTATAATTAACCGACATTTTTTTACCTCAAGATCATCACCAATTCCATCCTTTATTCGTTCAATGGGAGCATTCGAAAATCGATTATTTACTTTTTGAAATTGTATCAACTCAACGATAAATAAATGGTGTTCCACCTTAGACTGAATCGTTCCACAAAGTTACAATAGAAAAATTCGATAAATTCAATTGAAAATTTGTTGCAATTTCAGATGATTAAGTCAAAATGACAAAATTCCGTCAAATAACTGATAATTTGTTTTAATCATTCATCGAGAACAGCCTAACGTGGAACACTCTATAGAATGAGCCAAATGGTTGCCTATTAGAAGTTCTAATTGATCGAAGTTTCTGAAATTTGGTATACACTCGTTTTTCCATCTGAGCTATCATTGGAAAATATTTTCGTTGCCCTATCAACCCTCGGTGTATGGGGTAGCGCACCCTACTTTCTTATTTTAAATAGAACGGTATATTTTTTATTGCATATTTGGATTCTATGGTGAAATTGAAGGGGACTTTGTTAATATGACTTATAATGTAGCGTTAATAGTTTTTCAGGAATTTTCAATTTTTGTGAAAATTTCGATTTTGTAGTGTTTTATTAAAAAATTCATATCTCTGGAAATATTGTTGTTAAACAAACCAAATTTGACTATCAAATAGTTTAAATTGTGTACTTTACGTTAAATTTTATAGAATTGAATTATCTCCAAGCATTTGGCTGTAATCAAATTTTCTTTCAGCCAATTTTCAAAACGCCATATCTTTCTTATTTTAAATCGGATGGTATATGTTTCTTTATACGGTTGGATAGAGAAAACAATTCTGCATCGAATCATATTAGCATTCCCTATACCTATCTGTGATAATTTTTCAGTTATTCCAGATTTTCGTTTTCTAGTAATGTACCCCCTGAAACAAAACACTAAAACATAGTAGGCTTGGTGAAACAATCTTCTGTCACAATTAACCTCAAAATAATTAATAATTTTTCGATTTTTTTTAATAAAAAATAATCGAAAAATTGACAAATAATTAAATTGAAATTATTCGGATTGTATTTTCATGTAAAATTGGCTGAAATCGCTGAAAAAACACGTAAAATATCCAAAATTAACCTCAAATATAATAGTTAATGTCAATTTGCTAAGCTTTCTATGGTTTTCTTTAAAGGCGAATTATCAAGCCATAGGTCACTAGACAATTTCGAATAAAGGGGAAAACTAAACCGAAAATTCAAAATAACTGAAAAACTATTAGAGATCGGTATAGGGAATGCTAATTCAATCGTTACAGAATTTTTTTCTCTATCCAACCGTGTAAAAAGTAATACGGTTCCGTTTAAAATAAGGAAGATAATGCCGTCTGAAAATTCCCTGAAAGAACAATTTTTTTCAGCTAAACGCTTCAAGATTATTTAAATCTGTAAATTCTAGTAAAAAGTACAATATTTAAACTGTTAGAATTCCAAATTTCAGTTATTCGAACGCTATAATTTTAGAAATATGAATTTTTCAAATAAACACTACAAAATCGAAATTTTCAGAAAAATTGGAAATTCCTGAAAAACTATCAACACTAGACTATAAATCATATTAACAAAGTCCCCTTCAATTTCACCATAGAATCTAAATATGCAATAAAAAATATAGCAAAAATATAGGGTACACTACCCCTTATTTTGGGGGTAGATGGAACAAAGAAAATATTGTCTAACGATAGTTCAAATGGAAAAACAAGTGCACACCAAATTCCATCAACTTATCCTCCAAATAGGCCAACCACTCTATATTTTGAGTGACAACAGATGAATGAATGAACGAAATGGAATTGTGCTTTTTTTTAAAAAAAGAAAATTTGAATTAAAACAAATCTTACATGAGCTGTAAGTGTAGTGTAGGGATTTTGTAAACCACCAGGTACTTGGTGTTGTTTAACAATCGCTTCAACTTCACGCACCAAACCGACAATACTTTGATACTCTTTATCGGCCTCACCCAAAGTTGCCTACAATAACCAACAAAAATTTACAATTTACAAATATTGAAATTACGCAAAATTTCACAAAATTACTTTAAAATGAGCATGAGCATCGATTAAACCTTGAATCTCTTCAACTGTATGTACGATGAATATATCAACTAGATCTTCACGTGTACCATCCAACCAATTATTGAATGGTGCTGCACGTTTTGCAAATTCCAAATGGAGTATATCGATTTTCTCCAATATACGTTCAGCTTCATCTAAAGCTTGTCGACGACGTTGTGTTAAAGCACCTAAACGATCCCATTGATCGCAAATACGTTGACATCTAGCATTAACACTAACACTATCGTGATATTCCAAAGTACTAAAAATTTTTAAATTTAATTTAATAGAAATTAAAATAGTAATTAAAATTTTCGATTACTTTAATTCTTGAGCAATGGCAGCAATTTGTTCGACACGATCCTGGTGTGCTGCTAAATCCGATTCGAAAGCTTCATGTTTCTTTTTTAAAGCTTTCAATTCATTTAGACGACATTGTCGAAAATCTTGACTTTGTAACATTTCTTCTTTACCACGTGTCCATTCTTCATGGGCATCGGCTTTATGTTTGAATTTCTGTGCTAAATGTTCTAAACGTTCTAAACGCATCATCTCCGATAATAACCATTCTTCAAACGCTTTTTCCGCCGTTTCTAAACCTTTCCAAGCATTCGCTATATCCTAATTTGTATTAAATTAAAAATTTAAATATTACAATTTTATTAAAATAAACCTTACAGAAACCATTTTGCCTTCAGTTGGCATATAAGCTGGACGATTTGATAGACGTAATTTTGTTTGTAATGTATTGAAATTTGTTTCCAATTTGGCCTTTTGTTCAACACGTGGTGGTTTATGTTTACGACGATATGTACGATATTCTTCTAATTTTTTTTGTACACCAGCTAGTGAATTATCAGTTTGACGGGAATTCAACCATGGCATTGTACGACGGATCCATTCTAACAACTAGAAATTCGAAATTCGCAACAAAATCTAAAAATAAAATCAAAACTCACATCACTAGCTAAACGTTCATATTCTTCCATTAAACGTTCATTTTCTTGATTGACTTTCAATACTTTACAGATACGATTAGCAGCAGTTTCAGCCTAAAATTCAAATTGAAGAAACTCTAAATTTTCGTAATTATCCCCAAAAAACATTAGTTTAATAAAAAATAACAAAAATAGCCAAATTACAAATATTAATAGACAAAAATCACCTTTTGTGCACCAGAGAAACAATGGTAATATGATGACACATAAGTCATTACGGCTCTTTCATCTGGCATAGCGGTATTCTGTAAATCTGCACATGCAACACGTTAATTTAATTCAAATTAATTAATTAATTAAAACAAAACAAACAACAAATAATTGAGGCTCACTTAATTAAAAATTTGTGAGTCTATTGTTAAAAATTAAAGGGATTAAAGCGACATTTGTTGAAGGGCAAAACAATGATTAAACTCTCTCGAATCGACAATAAATACCTGTTGAGCCCCTTGGAAAGCGTGATAATAACATGAGACATATGTCATAATTGCACGCTCATCAGGCTTTGGTGTATTGATCAAATCTAGAATTTATTTTTGGAAAAATTATAGAAAAATCCCCAATTTAATCAATAAAATATCATCAATAAAAATATTACCATCAGGATCCAACATTCTTGGTATATCGAGATATTTCTCAGCAACTTCAAAGGCCGTATTCAAATTCTCATATGGATTATCTTTTGATAATTTACTATAATCAATGAGATCGGGACGATGGCGATGGATTAATGCACAAAAAGCTAAACCATCTTTGAATGATAAATGGAAATTTTGTACATTAACATTTTTATATGGTGCTGTTTTACGTTGACACCATAATAATAGACCTTCTTTGGCTGTCATCTCTTCAACACTTATATCTTGTATGGCAAAACGTAGAATTATTGTCCAAATCATACCGAGTGTCATCTTTAAATTGCCATCAACAATTTCTAAATAAGATAATCAACAATTAAATTATATTTCTAATTATACAGAATGGACCAAGAGGATGGTCTATTAGAAGTTTAATGAATTTTAATAGATGGAATTTGTTTATCTCTCTGAAATTTGTTAATATGACTTAAGATTCTAGCGTTAATGGTTTTTCAGGATTTTATTTGAAAAATTCATATTTCTAAAACTATAGCGTTAGAATAACTGAAATTTGGAATTGTAACAGTTTAAGTACTAGAGTTTACAGATTTAAATAATCTTTAAGCGTTCGGCTGAAATAAATTTTTCTTTCAGGTAATTCTCAGACGGTATTATCTCTCTTATTTTAAATGCAATCATATTTTTCTCTACACGATTGGATAGAGAAAAGAATTCTGCATCGACTGAATTAGCATTCCCTATACCGATCTCTAATAGTTTTTCAGTTATTTTGAATTTTCAGTTTAGTTTTCGCTTTTATTGAAAGTGTCTAGTGACCTATGACTTGATAATTCGTCTATAAAAAAACATAGAAGGCTTAGCAAAATGACATTAACTGTCACATTTGAGGTTAATTGTGATTATTTCATATGTTTTTTCAGCGATTTCAGCCACTCTTATTTGAAAATACAATCCGAATAATTTCAATTTAATTATTTGTCAATTTTTCGATTATTTCCCATTAAAAAAAAATCGAAAAATTATCAATTATTTTGAGGTTAATTGTGACAGAAGATTGTTTCACCAAGCCTACTATGTTTTAGTGTTTCGTTTCAGGGGGTGAATTACCAGAAATCGAAAATCTTGAATAACTGAAAAATTATCAGAGATAAGTATAGGGAATGCTAATTTGATTCGATGTAGAATTTTTTTCTCTATCCAATCGTATAAAAAAAAATATACCATCCGATTTAAAATAAGAAAGTTATTGCACTTTGAAAATTGGCTGAAAGAAACATTGATTACAGCCAAATGCTCGGAGATAATTCAATTGTATAAAATTTAACGTGAAGTACACAATTTAAACAATTTGATAATCAAATTTGGTTTGTTTAACAATAATATTTCCAGAGATATGAATTTTTTAATAAAACACTACAAAATCGAAATTTTCAGAAAAATTGGAAATTCCTGAAAACCTATTAACGCTACACTATAAATCATATTAATAAAGTCCTCTTCAATTTCGGTATAGAATCTAAATTTGCAATAAAAATATACAATTACGTTTAAAATAAGAAAGTAGGATGCCCTACCCGATACACCGGGGGTTGATAGAACAACGAAAACATTTTCTAGAGATAGCTCAGGTGGAAAAACAAATGTATACCAAATTTCAGAAATTTGTTAGAATTCCTTAAACGTCCAATAAGCCATCCTCTTAGTTCACTCTTTAAAGGGAGATGCTCGAATGTTTTCCTCTATAATTCAGGATTTTCTTAGAATTTTCCAAAACAAATACCACCATTTTGTAGAACAAGAAATAGCCTTGCCAATGAGAGTTCACGCGGTGTTTCAAATATTAAATTAAGGAAGAAATCGTCAATCAAAGATACTATTTTTTGATCAATTGAAAGTTCCGATTATTGTCCATATTTAATCATCGATATCTCGCTTCTTTATTGAGACATTAAAATAGATAAAATAACATCAAATGCAGTATTTTAAGGCGCATCTAATGATGGTTTTTGTTTTGAAAAATTCCAATTAAATTCTGTGTTATAAGGGAAAACTTCGAGCACATTCGTATTTTATAATTTTCAATACCTTCAGCACCAATTGATACAAGTTTAACACCTTTACTAGCAATAAAATCCAATGCTTTATTAACATTGGCAATTTTATGGAAACGCATCTTGCCCCTATCAGGTTTTGGTAATGTTTCACCACTTATTACTTCTAATAATAACATTAATTTTAGACCATTACGGAAATCCTCTTCGATATTGTCAATTGATGTGCCAGCTTTACGTAAATGACTGTTACACCAGGCCGTGAATGTCTTTCAAATGAAAATAAAGCAACAATTAGTCTTTTTTTTAAACAATAATTTCTATATTAACATCAAAATAAACATATGTTAGAAGAGTTTAATTTATAAACCACGAATTATTATCGAAATAAAAAAGATTGTTTTGATAATTTAACGTTTTTTCTCCTCTTCCGGTTGACTCAACTCGAAATGTTTAAAGAATTGTAGGTGTTATATTTAAAAATAGATCAATTGTTATCCATTATTATAATAACAGATGACTAAATTATAAACATTATAAAATGATGAAATAGTTAAGTTTTATCGATTCAAATAAACTTCTAAATAAGGAAGAATATTTGTTTAATTTGTTCTACTTCGTTACTTTAAATAATTAATTATATTTCTATTAAATAGAAATTATACATTCCAATTATTATCATCGTATGGATTACTATTAAAAATGGGTTAAATTAACTACCAGAAAAACGTTTTGTTAACAAATCTATTTCACAGTATATGAATTCGATTTTAAAACAACAATTTGTTTGAATTTTGATTATTTCAAAAATATCAACTTGTAACCAAAATAACATAAATTTTTGACATCGAAATCAATTGTTTGATCTAATAAAGTTAAGTTTAATTATTTAAATATTGAATAAATTCCAATTTTAATTTTTGTTAATTTAACAAGAAAAAAAACCACACGTCTAGTGGTAGTTTATCGGCCGCAAAATGTTACACTCACATAACATTTGACTCATCGGATTGAAATTATGCAAAAAACGGGCAATAAGCCAATCTATTTAGATATTTATACGTACATAAATAACTAATATTAGTTAATATAGAGAAAAATAATAAAATAAAGACAAGGTCTGTAACGCTAAACAATAATAATAAGAACAATAACAATGTTTAAAATTAGTTATTAAAGTATAATACAGTTAAAATTGACACAAATACAGTTAAATTTCTCAAAATAACAATATAAGACAATATTTCGAAAAGTAAGCTATGCATCCTAGTCCAGTGCTCAATAGTAGGCTATGAAATCTTTTTTTTGGCAATACAGACCATATAAGCGAGGTTATGTGATTTCATAGCCTACTAATTAACACTTAACTGAAATGCACAGCTTACTTTTCGAATTCGAATTATCGTAATTATTATATAAGAGTTACAACTAATTTGAGCATAGATTATATAAGAGGATTAGTTATTTTGTATTCCATTTTATAAATAAGTCTCAGTTATGGTAGGTCCCGTATATTTAAAACTTGAACAATAATTTTAATAAAACCGTTATTATTCAACAGCAGCCGTAATCTGATCCATCCATCATTTACATACAAATCGAGAAGAATTCTATACATTCTTTTTAAGTTTAGAACAATTTTAATTAAAATTCGATAAATAAATCCATTTTTAATGGACAAAACTTTATAAACCGCATTTCCAAATATTTCCCATCAATTGTTGTCATATTTGTTATTTGTTATTGTTGGTTTTTCATCATTTTGAGGTTATTTTAAGTTAACCTAAATTCTTCAAATTCTATTTATATACAACTAAAACCGATTTTTTTAAACCGCAATTTTCGTCAAAATTCATTCATAATTCCACTAAAATCATCCAGCCTGTATGTTGAATGAATTCCGTTTCGAATTGCCAATTTTGTGGAAAAAGCGTAAAAATTGACGATTGAAAGGAGGAAAAATCAAAGGAAGTTTCAATTATTGTCCCAAAACAACCGACAAAATTAAGTGTGAACTGTAAAGAAACCAACACAAAAAAATTCAATTACTCTTTTATAATTTAAGAAAATATAAAATATGATTTATAAACTTATTCACCATGTAAATATTTATTTATTTATTCCATTTATTACTCATAATGTACAAATGTAGGAACCTCACCTAAAAAACTGATTGTTCTATCAATTGTCTCAAATATCCGGTGTTTTTTTTCTTCTAATTTATCGATTTTTTTTTCTTTGGTTTTGTGGTTTTCTCTCGTTGATTTCGTTAAGAAAATACACAAGAAACATTGTTGGTTTGTCATTATTACCATGTGTATGTACATGGATAAACATTACGGTAAATTAAATTACAGTACAGATGGTCGTTTACAAATAATAAATTCATAGAAATTTATCTTAATTTAATTTTTATTTCAATACTCGATTAATAAAGTCATACTATTTTGGAAAAGTAAGCCATGCATTTCAGTTAGGTGTTGACTAGTAGGCTATGAAATCACATCACAAAAAAACTGATTTCATAGCCTACTATTCAACAATGGATTAAGATGCATAGGTTACTTTTCGAAATATTGTCTCACTTTAATTATAATCTCTAATATTAGTTAATGTTAGTTTTTATAACAGATTTCTTTCAATATTAGAGAAATTCACACAATTTTCCTTGTCTGTATCTAGAGAATTAATGATCAATATTTGATTAGAAGTGGAAAAATATGGAAAAATACAATAAATTTCCATTCTAAAACTATTGTTTCATCTTCTTAATTAGTTACAATTATAAAAATACAAACAAAAATTTATAATAAATGCATTATTTTTGTTCTATTATCTAATAATAAGCTGAGAAAGGTTTCTTGATTCATTATTTAAAACAAAAAAATACAACAAAACAAAACAAAATACCGGTTCAACAGATAGAAAATCTCTATATTCTACTAAACGTTGTTTCTTTATTAGAAAAATCTGGATTGTTTTCAATTATGGAATGTTAAAAAAACAAAAATTATTTTAAATAACGATAATAGTAAGGTCATTTTATAAATTAACTTACAATAGAAATAGAATTGATAGAATATAGCAATATACAGAGTGTACAACGCTATTCAAGCTTGCAGTACGTAGGTCGGCTTCTTATTTCAACGAAATGATCTGCATTACCGGTAATACAGATTATTCAGTTGAAATAAGAAGTTGACATACGTTGTAAAAGTCATAGACTACTGAGAAGGTTAAATCAAGTATTGTACACCCTGTATAATGTAACTTTCAAATACAATATTCATTATTTATTGTGCTTTCTATTAATATCAAGGCTGAATTAATTTATAGGTGTAATAGGCGCCCTTAATTGGCTAAATTTTCCAATTTTGTTTGAATTTAAAACGAAAAATCCACCCCAATAAGATTAAAAATATGGAAATTTCCTTCAAAATTGTCGAATTTTTTTTAAATTTAAAAAAAAAATTTCGAAAATCCCTAAAATAGAACACAACAGTTGTGTGTGAAAGTTCGATTTGTTTTTTTATTGCACTTTCCACTCACTTTCTTTTTGTAAAATTCGAATTTCCTGTTAGAGATTTTTTTCTATCAATCTACTAACAATTAGAAGGAAATTCTTAACGATTGAATGTCTCGTTAATTTGTCGAAAATTATCAAAAAATAAACATTCCTAATCGATTATTAATACGATTTTAAAATTCCAAATCGATAAAAATACGATTTCTAAACTATTTTAATCACTAAAAAAATTCCAAAAATTCCAAATCACTTCCTATACACAAATTCGCATTATTTGGAAAAGTAGGCTGTGCATCTCAATTCACATTAATTACATGTTGATTAGAAGGCTATGAAATCACATAACCTCATAATTTACTATTGCTAAAAAAAAACAAATTTCATAGCCTACTATTCGGTAGTTAACGAAAATGCACAGCTTACTTTTCGAAATATTGCGAGCCAATGAAACACCACACTTTTAATCCAATTTGGTTATCCTCTATAGTGAATTTCACAATCTAATCTCCATTTAATTTCAGGAATTTTCTTAAAGTTGCCTTATAATTAAAGGGAAGCTTTTTATTCGTACTATTTGGAAAAGTAAGCTGTGCATCTCAATTTAGTGTTGACTAGTAGGCTATGAAATCATATAACCTTATAATTGATAAACAATTGATTTCAGAGCCTACTAGTCGGCAATTAATTAACAAGCACAGCTTACTTTTCGAAATATTACGCCTCACTTTAATTATAATAAAGATTTAGTGAATTCATTGGTTCACCCGGTATATCAAATAATTATTTTGTTTAAATTTTTATTTGAAACAGTAAGCTGTGCATCTCAGTCCAGTAGTGTTGACTAGTAGGCTATGAAATCACATAACCTCGTAATTTACTATTGCTAAAAACAAAAAAAACTAAATTTCATAGCCTACTATTCGGTAGTTAACGAGAATGCACAGCTTACTTTTCGAAATATTGCGAGCCAATGAAACACCACACTTTTAATCCAATTTGGTTATCCTCTATGTATAGTGAATTTCACAATCTAATCTCCATTTAATTTGAGGAATTTTCTTAAAGTTGCCTTATAATTAAAGGGAAGCTTTTTATTCGTACTATTTGGACAAGTAAGCTGTGCATCACAATTAATTGTCGATTAGAAGGCTATGAAATCACATAACCTCGTAATTTACTATGGCTAAAACAAAAATAGATTTCATAGCCTACTATTCAGTAGTTAACATACATTCACAGCTTACTTTTCGATTTTGATTAAAATAACAATTTCTAATAAATTTTTGTATTTAGAACAGATTCAAACCACACATCCTTCTAACAAAACTTCCTATAAAATACCTTTAGAAAATAATTTGCTTATTATTATAACCAGAAATAACAGTTTCTTTATTATTTTAAATCTTGTTCTTCCTATATTACCAAGAATTATTATTAATCGATAGAGAACAACCCCTAAATTGTTGGGATCTATTGAAATTGCCCTTATTTTTGAATCAACATACAGATGTTCAAATTCTAATAAATCTAACACCCTCTCTATTTTAAAAAGCGAGATTTCATCAATTCACACATTAAATATAAAATTTATTTATATGTACATAACATCATATAAAAATTGTAATTCAAATATATTTAGATGGGTGTTTTTTAGATGAAGAAACGTGGGTGTTTTTTCCACGTTTTAAAATAGCGTCTAGCTATAATAATCCGACGCCGACGCCGACGCTCTCTCTGTATATACGAAACTACAACAAATCGTATAGCATTCCATCAACTTTTAGATGCCCTTAATTGGGTGGAGGGGGCTAACGGCAATAATCAAATAAGATCGATTACACAACCAAACAAGAATAGTTCTAGTTTTATTATTTGGGGGTAATTTCTAAATATTTACAAATGATTTAATTCAATTATTATTTTTTTTTGTTTTTAGTTCTTTAATAACGTATCGTGATTTCAAAGCCCGTACGAAACCATGTTTGGTCAGGATGATGACGCCGACGTCGACGTCGTCGAGAAATCCGACGCCTCAATATCACCATCTCCGTCTCTCCCACTACAATTATAATAAACACCCCCCATTTCGATATTGTTGTTTCATTTTAAATGGGGGGTTAAAAGAATGCGTCATCATTTGTTGAAAACAACAAACTGCGCATGGTTATAATGATTGAAAATAACGCTAGAAATTGAGAAGAATCGAAAAATATTGATAAAGAACGGTAAATATTGAGAATTATAACGGAATCCAACAATTTTTAACTCTCCTAATATCGCAATATTGATAATCGAATTAATTCAACTATTTAAAATATCAACAAATAATTACATCACAGTAGGCTAGGGTCGACTATTTCGTATGTTAAATGTGTGTATACGTGTGCCAAAAATAGTTCGATCAGATAAAGTTACATTTTACTGGGGGCCTTCTCTTATTTTGTCATTTCTTATTACATCTCACTCGATATAATCGTAAATTTACCGATTTATTCAACATAAAATATTTGTAACTATAGTTTTTTGAGGTTATGTACCCGATATAATGTCAAATATGTCAATTATACGAAAATTAATCTAATTACCTTCTTCTGTTGTTTCTCCCATGCTGGATCAAGTAGGCCTTCCCGTTCCCATTCCTCCTCTTGTTCCATATAACCATCAGAATACTGATCAACGTTATTATAACCATCGGTTGCAATCATTTTTCTGTGTTGTTATTAATTCTCTCCTGTTCGTAAAATGAAATAAGCAATAATTATGGATAATCTTAAATATATACACAATTTGTTTCGTGTTGTTTTAAAAAATTCGTTCGATTATTTTTTTTATGATTATTTTTTTAATTGAAGCGTCGTGCAAAAGCACACGAACTAACGCGCACTTAACCCCACTAGCCCGAGCCCAAACTGCAGCTGACTAGTTGATTTTCAATCGGTTTGTTGGCGCAAACTCTGTACAAACAATTCAATTCTCACCCATATACAGGGCGATTCACTTTAATCACTAATTCTCCAAATTAAACCATAATCGACTAATTTTTGATATATAACGGTTAATCTCTACTATCAAATTACCTGTTTTTAATTGAATTAACGTTAATACCACTTGAAATTTCGATTTTTATCGGGACCGAAAGATAAGACACTACACTAAGAATTTTTTAGGTTAGACCATTGTTATTACCATGACAACACTATCATTTGTTATTACAACTAAACTACACAGTTATGCAACTTATATTTCAAAAGTTACTATTTTCCACTATTACCAACAATTTTGGTAATTAATCAAAAACGCCTCTAAAACAATAATTAAAAATAAGAACACTAGATTATATTCGACTTATACGATAAGTATTTAGTTGGCCAGTGGTACCAATCTAAGGATGCCAAATTTACTGGTTGTTTCTATACTAAAATGGAAGTCTTTGAGTTATAAAGTTGGCAGACAATTCAAAATTTACTACAATATTATCGCATATTTTATTCCTTCTAACAATAAATATTTAAATTGATAACTAATTTCAAGTACATTTACTGTTATCGTTCTACCAACACAATTATTCTTCCGATAATACAAAAATATCACTTATAGTTTTATTTTAAAACTTGTCTATTGCACACGTATTTACAGCAAAAAAATGAGATATTTCTCAATTCTAACGCTCCTATTATCGTTTAATTTATCGCTTAATTTTGATCTTGATAAAATTCAAAATATTATGGAAGAAATCGTCGATAATTTCGATAAAAAACATGCAAATTGTGCAAATGATTTGAATTTATTGGTTACAAGTACCGTGAAGATGGAACGTTGGGCAATTAGGAGTAAGTTGGCTTTTAAATTTCCAGTCGTACTCTCTAACACGATTCAAGATCAAGTGTACGTTGGAATTGTGAGATTTGTTGTCATAGTAACGTTACCATGACTCAAGATCAAGTATACACTGGAATTGTAGTGAGATTTGTTGTCATAGTAACGTTACCATGACAATACTCAACATCAAGTATACATTGGAATTGTAGTGAGATAGAGATTTGTTGTCATAGTAACGATTGTTGATTGTTTAATTGTTTTTTTTGGTTTTCTTTTGGAATTCAGTGTTCGATTCGTGGAGTAAAATCCAATCGGGTTATTTCCATGGGAATATTTTTGGAATTGGTAATTATGAACAATGCTTAAATATTTATCAAAATCACAGTAATCATCTAATAAAAGGACAATATTGTACATTAACTCTCTATCCAAATAATGATAAGAATCTAATATCGGATTTCATCAATACAAGCAAGGTGGGTACTATTCAAATATGGCGCCATTAAAAAAAATCAAGTGTACCAACTCAAATTTGTAAAAATTTCCTAGTTGGCACTACTTGTAGCCAACTAGAGCAATTTTTGATCATATTGTATATTGAAAAAAAAAATTGTAGCTATTGGAATTTGTTGAAATTGAAACAACTAAACCGATTTATAGAATTTTAAAATCCTATAAAGTCATTTATGGTATTTGTTTACCGCATTCTTGTACACCGGATAGTTTAAACAATATTTGGCAATTAATTCAAACGAAATTAAAAATAAAACCATTCGAAATTGTCGCCTATGATACGCTATGTGATTTTAATGGGAAACCAATTCTACCATTCCCCATCGATTTTTGGATATTGTAAGTATAGTTTTCGATTAAAACAGTCCATACAACTTGTCAAGCTTGATTCAAATAACAATTACGGTAGTGTAAGGGCTGCTTTAATTGTCCGCTTTCATTAAGGGCCTTGCCGAGAAAAAAGAAAACAGGATTCCTTTTTTGTTTTCCAACGGATTTCAATGTTCTAAACGGTATTTAAAAGGGCATTTCAAGAGGGAGGGAAGTACGTTTTTGATTTTTTGAAATTCGGATGTCATTTGGAGTTACAGAAGGAAATATAGAAGCATGCTTTTTAGCATTTTTTACAGGTTTTTTTTTATATTTTTCCTCATAACTTGGCAAATATTGCTTATTTTCTAATGAATTTCGCACAACATGTGGCCAATTAAAAGCGCTTTCCAAATCTGTCAGAAATTTTCCGATCGCATTGTTAGTTTTCCGGAAAATTGATGAAAGGTTTCGACATACTAATTTTGGTTTTTTACGTACAGTTTTAAACTTAGACGACTGAACCGGGGCTTGTTTGAAAGCGAATTAATAGCGGATTTCAAAAAATCAAATACGTACTTCCCTCCCTCTTGAAATGCCCTTTTAAATACCGTTTAGAACATTGAAATCCGTTGGAAAACAAAAAAGTAATCCTGTTTTCTTTTTTCTCGGGAAGGCCCTTAATTGTCCGCTTTCATTAAAGTATCCGTTGGAATTTCAGCGTTTTCTTCATAACGGTGATAATAATTGTAGTATTGAGTACAATTTATGATTTATTGACACAAAATAAGGGTGCGTACAGCAAATAAATCGATTTAAACTTGTATGTTGATCAATTATTTACAAATTTCAGTATTGCGAAACGACTATTTTGTTGCATTTTCAATTTATACGAATTTAAGACGATTATTTTCAACGAAAACTGACAATAAAACAACATTAACTTGTCTATATGGCCTTAAAACAATTAGTATTTTATGGATAATATTAGGACATCGATTTTTGGCCAATATTTTCACACCAAGCATCAATGGACTCTATACACTTACTGTAAGTTATCAGTTATCAATAAAGAGCGGCATTTCACAAATTCGAACTATTTGGAAAAGTAAGCTGTGCGTTTCAAGTCACTTTGACTAGTAGGCTATGAAATCACATCGATGGAAAAACTGATTTCATAGCCTACTATTCACAGATGCACAGCTTACTATTCGAAATATTTTAGTTTATTCGAAATTAAAATTTCAGTGGTTAGATTCGATGCAAGTGACGTTAATCATTCTTGCCCAATTAGCTGTCGATACATTTCTAACAATCAGCGGTATTCTATTGATTTATACGAAATTGATTGTTGGTGAAACCGGAAAAGTTTCAATTATTGCTCTTTATGTTTATCGACTGATAAGGTGAGAATTAAAATTTTAGAAAATCCAGTAAACAATTTCAAGTTGATAAGCGTGTAAAAGCGTCGATTATCGGTTGAAAAAACGCCTTTCTTTGAAATCGCGGAACTCACAATTATTGTTTTGTTTGTTTATCGACTGATAAGGTGAAGATTATAATATTGGAATATCCAAAACGTTGATAAGCGGGTAAAACTGTTTAGAAAAGTAAGCTGTGCGTTTCAATTAACTATTGAATAGTAGGCTATGGAATCACATAACCTCAATTGATGAAAAAACTGATTTCATAGCCTACTATTCGATAGTTAATTGAAATGCACAGCTTACTTTTCGAAATATTGCGCGGCTATAATGATCGTTATAAATCCATTAATTAATTAATTAATTGATTTTTAGATTATTGCCAGCTTTAATAGCAACAATCGCTTTCTATATTAGTGTAATAAAATATTTAGGCGATGGTCCAGGATGGCGTACATTAATAAATAAAATCACCAATTCGTGTTACAATACATGGTGGATAACACTGTTCCAATTCACAAATTTCTTAAATATTGAACACCAATGTCTAGAACAATCCTGGTATTTATCAATCGATTCACAATTATATTTCTTATCGCCAATTATGTTATTCAATATTGAAAAATATCGAAAACGCACATTTCTTGGTATTATTTCTCTATTATTATCATCGATAATTTACACATTTTATATAACAATTGAATATAATTACGGTAGTAGTTTTCTTGAGTAAGTCTACCGGAACAATTTGGTTTAACTCGCGAATAAAATCGTATTGTTTTAGCTTAAATCGGGAATATTTAAACCATCTCTACTATCCAACATTGGTGCGAATGCCACCGTGGTTAATTGGTATAATTGCCGGTTATTTCATTTATAATAATAGAAAAAATCGTTTTAAACCCTCCAAGGTTTGCTTATTCGCAATTTCTAACCAATCGTTACCATGACAACGCTCTTGTCTAGGTTGTCATAGTAGCGATTGGTTGTAAAGTTAGAGAATACGGCTGTAATTCTATTGTTACAGTTGATGAATCTAATATTGTGGTTGATATTTTATTGTTTATTCATTTGTATAATTGTCTATCATGTTATGTTGGTAAAATCGAAAATTACTCGATTTTATTCGGCGATTTTCAACGCTTTTGGTAAAGTGGTTTGGTCGGTTTTGATCAGTTGGATTATTTTCGCCTGTTCTACAAACCCTGGTGGTCAGTATAATTAATTATTTTGATTAATTAATTAATTAATTGTTTTTAGGTGTAATCAATCGGTTTCTATCATTACCGGTTTTTACAATTCTATCGAAATTAAGTTACAGTATGTTCCTTGTACATTTGGGGGTTTTATATGTTTTGGTTGGTAATCGCCAAATACACCAACATTTCAGTAGTTTAAATACTGTAGGTTTAATTTTTGTTTTTTTTCTATTAATTAGGATTTTAATTAATTATGTTTTAGTATCACGATTTTTTCGGTGATGTTGTCTTGACGTTGATCTGTTCAACAATTTGGTGTTTATGTTTCGAATCGCCATCATTGAATCTAATCAAAATTTATCAGAAACAAAGCAGTGGTAGTTTCGTGTAAAATTCGTTGGTAGTTTATTGAATTTTCGATAATTTTAGGTCTTGATCGAGCCAATTTGTACAGAAAAGATACAACCGAATGAAAGTTTCGACAATTCTGCGTTTCTTGACGATTGTAATTTGAGATAATTTCGTTGATATTCCAATTGTTAATAAAGAAATTTGCGAATTTAACCCGGCGCATCCACCATTTTTGTTTTAATTTAAAAATCCCATTTCTTCGATATTTTCGATAAAACCAATTGTAATACTTCGCGAAATAGTGACGGAACTCAATTGAAATATATTCGAGTCGAGAATGTTTGAATTCTGTAATAAATTTAGAATATTGCAGACAATTTATAGAATTAGGTCGGATTTGTTCTATTTTTATGCAGAGTGAGCCAAGAGGATGGCCTATTAGAAGTTCTAATCGTTGGAAGTTTCCGAAATTTGGTATACACTTGTTTGCCCACTTGAACTATCGCTAGAGAATATTTTCGTTGCTCTATCAACCCGCGGTATAAGGGTTAGTGCACCCTACTTTCCTATTTTAAATGGAATTGTATATTTTTATTACACATTTAGATTCTTTGTTGAAATTGAAGAGGACTTTGTTAATATGACTTATAGTGTAGCGTTAATAGTTTTTCAGGAATTTCGACTTTTTTTGAAAATTTCTATTTTGTAGTGGTTGTTTGGAAAATTCATATCTCTGGAAATATTGTCGCTGCCCAATCCAAATTTGATCATCAAATAGTTTAAATTGTGTACTTTACGCTAGATTTTATAGAATTGAGTTATCTCCGAGCATTTAGCTGTAATCAATGTTTCTTTCAGCCAATTTTCAAAGCGTCATAACTTCCTTATTTCAAATCGGATGGTATATTTTTCTTTACACGGTTGGATAGATAAAACAATTCTGCATCGAATCATATAAGCATTCCCTATACTTATCTCTAATAATTTTTCAGTTATTCGCGATTTTTGGTTTCTATGAATTTACCCCCTGAAACGAAACACTAAAACATAGTAGGCTGGGTGAAACAATCATCTGTCGCAATTAACCTCAAAATAATTAATAATTTCTCGATTTTTTTTCAATGGAAAATAATCGAAAAATTGACAAATAATTCAATTGAAATTATTCGGATTGTATTTTCATGTAAAATTGGCTGAAATCGCTGTAAAAACAAATAAAATAATCACAATTAACCTCAAATGTCAATTTGCTAGGCCTCCTGTGTTTCTTTATAGGCCAATTATCAAGTCATGGCTCACTAGACACTATTTTCAAATAGAACCGAGAACTAAAGAGAACTGAAAATTCTGAATAACTGAAAAACTATTAGAGATCGGTATCGAGAATGCTAATTCAGTCGTTACAGAATTCTTTTCTCTATCCAACCGTGTAAAAAGTAATATGGTTCCATTTAAAATAAGGAAGATAATCCCGTCTGAAAATTACCTGAAAGAAAAATTAATTTCAGCTACAATTATAGTTCTAATTGGCCGACCTTGTATAAAAAAATCTCTCTATTTATAGCAATTTTAAAATCAGCTATTTTCGCAAAATCCGTCTTATCAATTCGATAAATCAGTAGAGTGGTGCATCCGCTTTTTTCTCTACTTTCTTTCTGATCAATTATCTGATAAACAATCCATTTAATGCCATTGTTTTTAATTCAAGTGGCTGATGATACAAATATATCGATATTCTTCAAACGAGCATTCGAAATTTAGTTGTTATTGTGATTCGATTATTAAAAGTAGAAATTAGTAAAAGTACAATGAACAAGTCCTTTGTGATTTCGTTTCTATTATTTCTATTTATAATCAATTGTAATGGGGATATTTGTACAATTTTAGAGAGTTTATCGGCGAATATTTCTACAAATTGTCTGAACCAATTGAATGTGCTTTGTGAACAACCGAAATTATTATGGCAAAGTGAGTATCGAGAATTTGTTTATCGTTTAATTATTAATCCCCAAATCTTACTTGATAGTTTTCGCAATTCTTATCATATTGTAATTGTAATTCTCCGCAATAGACTGCCATAAATGAGGCACCGTTTCGTTTAAATGCCAATTGTCTATAGATATTTGCCTAATTTCAGCCTGTAGATGTTGATTTGCGAATCAATTTATCACACTATGTTATCATATCGATTATTTTATCGATTGGATCATCATCAATTTCACTACGTGCATTCTACGAATTTTATCGATACAAATCCATAATTTCGTTGATCAGTTGTTAAACGGTTTTTTTTTTAATTTTCAACTCATTCAAAATTAATTCTATTGAGATTCCATAGGTCAAAATCAAAATTTAATAACACAACAAAATTAGAGTAAAATTATACGGAGTGAGTCAAAAAGATGGCCTATTAGACGTTTTCCACCTGAACCATCTTTAGAAAACGTTTTGTTACTCTATCAACCCTCGGTGAATAGGGTAGTGCACCCTATTTTCTGATTTTTAAGGGCCTATCCGAGCTATAAGGAACAGATTGCAAACAGGATTCCTGCTGCTAAACAACATGCTTCTATATTTCGTTCTGTAACTCCAAATTACATCCGAATTTGAAAAAATCAAATACGTACTTCCCTCCTTCTTGAAATGCCCTTTTAAATACCGTTTAGAACATTGAAATCCGTTGGAAAACAAAAAAGGAATCCTGTTTGGAATCTGTTCCTTATAACTCGGGTAGGCCCTTAATGGAATTGTATATTTTTATTGCACATTTAGATTCTCTGCTAAAATTGAAGGGGACTTTGTTAATATGACTTATAGTCTAGTGTTAATAGTTTTTCAGGAATTTAGATTTTTTCTGAAAATTTTGATTTTGTAGTGTTTATTTGAAAAATTCATATTTCTAAAACTATAGCTTTAGAATAACTAAAATTTGGAACTCTAACAGTTTAAATATTATATTTTTTACTAGAGTTTATAAATTTAAATAATCTTGAAGCGTTTAGCTGAAATACATTTTTCTTTCAGGTAATTTTCAGACGGCATTATCTTCCTTATTTTAAATGGAACCGTATTACTTTTTACACGGTTGGATAGAGAAAAAAATTCTGTATCGACTGAATTAGCATTCCCTATACCGATCTCTAACAGTTTTTCAGTTATTCAGAATTTTCAGTTCTCTTTAATTCTCGGTTCTATTTGAAAGTAGTGTCTAGTGGGCCATGACTTGATAATTGGCCTATAAAGAAACACAGGTGGCTTAGCAAATTGACATTAACTGTCACATTTGAGGTTAATTGTGATTATTTTATTTGTTTTTACAGCGATTTCAGCCAATTTTACATGAAAATACAATCCGAATAATTTCAATTGAATTATTTGTCAATTTTTCGATTATTTTCCATTAAAAAAATCGAAAAATTATTAATTATTTTGAGGTTAATTGCGACAGAACATTGTTTCACCAAGCCTACTATGTTTTTCTATTCCGTTTCAAGGGGTTAATTATAAGAAACCGAAAATCTTGAATAACTGAAAAATTATTAGAGATAAGTATAGGGAATGCTAATATGATTCGATGCGCAATTGTTTTCTCTATCCAACCGTGTAAAGAAAAATATACCATCCGATTTAAAATAAGAAAGTTATTGCGCTTTAAAAATTGACTGAAAGACAACGTGTTTTCAGCTAAATGCTGAAAGATAATTCAATTCTAGAAAATTTTAACGTAAAGTACACAATTTAAACTATTTAGTAACCAAATTTGGTTTGTTTAGCAACAATATTTCCAGAGATATGATTTTTTTATCAAAACACTACAAAATCAAAATTTTCAAAAATTTTCATCATAGCTCTGATAGGCCAACCTCTCGGCTCACTCTGTACAAATTTGGATATTTCGGCGGATTTCCCCGAAATCCTCTCAACTGTTTCGAGCGGATTTTCCCTTAATTGAAACAAATTCTATACAAAAAATTCAATTCCAGTGTTCGACGCCTCATCGAAATACCCAATCAGCGGCATGTCGTACGGCAGCAACACCGATTTGGGCGATTTCGATGAATGTTTCGCCATCAATTACGAAGACATGGACGGCAAAATAATCGGAAAATATTGCTCAATGGCCGTTGTTGTTGTAAATCCATTGATACCAACCGATCTGGAATCGTTGGCTTTTAAACGAAACTACAACGACCACCGAATATTGGGCTACAATAACGCATTGCGAGCCAGCAATATCGTCGATTTGATTGCAAATGGTTCAAAAACCACGTTATCATTGTGTATACCGGACCAATGCACGGCTGAAGAAGTCGGTGATTATTTCATATGGGGCCGGCCGGAAAACCGCCTGGTAGTTTACACGAACACAGACCAATGTGTAACTAGCGAGACTTACACGGAATTTGAAGCCGGCGATATTGCTGTAATGTAAGTTTTATCTTCAAATAACTACTATTTCGAAAAGTAAACTGTGCGTCTCAATTGAGTAGTAGGCTCTGGAATCACATAACCTCACAACTACGAGATTATGTCAAAACAACTGTTTTCATAGCCTACTATTCAACAATAGAGTGAGATGCACAGCTCACTTTGCGCCTCACTATTATAATTAATTCAATTATTTCTAGTGTTTTTCTAGCGGTTATCTTGTTATTGATAATTGTTTGTACAAGTTACGACCTACTCTTATATTATACGAAACGTGAAACGAAATATCCGATCTTTTTAGCGTTTTCATTCTTAACAAACAGCCGGAAATTATTGCACATTGCCAATTATAATCGCGAACAAATCGCCTGTTTGAATGGTTTACGTTTCATCAGTATGATGTGGGTAATAGCCGGCCACAATTATGGTATTTATGAAATGATACCATTGACGAATAAAGTCGAATCTGAGGACGTAATTTCGATATAAAACCATCAATAATTCGAATAAAATCGTTAATTTTTTTAGTATAGAGACCATTGGTACAATCAATTCATTCTATCTGCCCCGATAGCCGTAGATACCTTCTTCTTTCTATCTGGAATGCTTCTAGCTTACGGTTATTTGAAAGTTAACACCGAAATTGGTGTTTTACAACAAATTAAAAAGATACCGATGATGATTGTTCATCGCTATTTAAGGTAGGAAATCAGCGAATTCTGTCCATTTGTCTAGCAGGCCTTGAGAAACAAATTGTTGACGCCAATTTTCGCCGCTGTGGCGCTACTATCCGATATTGAATTACGATTGGTTGCGGATTTCGCGCCAAAAACAAACCAACAAATCAATGCGGTCAAAATTCGCATTTCATTCGAAAATTGGCAAGCCTGTAATCAAGACCTGCTAGATTTTCTAGCGCTTTCCTTATTACAAGCCCACCCATAAGTCTCCGTTGACAATTCCGAGAGAAATGCCAACTTTGGCCGTATTGGCGCTAGTTACGCAATATAAAACGACATAGTTATAGTTTTTCTATCTCTATTTGTTTAAGTCTGCCATTTTGTCAACTGCCATGAACAATTGGCGGGAAATCTATTACCAATCATAATTCAAGATTCTTTGAGGTATTAGCGCTACAGTTGGCGTTGCATCTAATAAGCAAATTGGTAAAAAGTGTAGCAGGCCTTGAGAAACAAATTGTTGTTGAAACGCCAATTTTCGCCGCTGTGACGCTACTACTCGATATTGAATTACGATTGGTAGCGAATTTCGCGCCAAAAACAAACCAACAAATCAATGCGGCCAAAATTCGCATTTCATTCGAAAATTGGCAAGCCTGTAAATTAGTGAAATATCCTAGATTAACACCAGCACTGATCGCTCTATATTTGGTGATTATCACGATATTCCGTAAACTCGGCACTGGTGCCTATTGGGTAGTTGTAGTGGATTTATTCAGGAACCAATGTCTCGACCATTGGTGGTCGTTTCTGCTTTATATCCAGAATTACGTCAATTACAACGATATTGTAAGTTGTCTTGTTGGTTAATTTGATTTAATTCAATCGTATAATTGTAGTGTTTAAATCACACTTGGTACTTATCAGCTGATATGCAGATGTTTATCTTATCACCGCTAGTTCTGATACCGATCGCTTTATTTTCAAAGAAACAGCCGAGGAACGTGCTGATAGCTCTCGGTTTATTAGCGGTGATTTTCACAATTTTCCCGATGGCTATCCGATTTGCCGACCAAACTATCGATAAGTAAACTAATTTAGAGATAATTTAACCGGGTTTTTTCAACCGTTCCAATCGATTATAGCGTCTACGATACCCACTCAAGATTGATCGATTATCTTATTGGAATTATAATGGGGTTGATTTTGAGACGGACTAAAGATAAACCGTTTCCTTTCACGAAAACGGTGAATTTCATCGTCTGGACGGTGGTGTTGTTGATTTGTGTCGCTTTCAATATTTATTATAACGATGTTGTTGCCCATTATGACCACACAAAAGACACCCTTTTCTACGGCTTGTATCGCCCAATTTGGTCGTTGTCCCTGTCGTGGATGGTCTATTCCTGCCACAATGGCCATGGTGGTGTTATCAATTGGATATTAACGCGGCGTTTCTTCCAAATCGGTAGCCGTTTATCGTACTGTATGTACCTTTTGCACGCCGTTATCATCGCACATTATACGGGAAGAATCCGGACTATTGTCCATTTCAGTGATTGGGATGTTGTAAGTTGTTTTTGCCCAATTTCCTGTCGAATAATCGGCGATTTTAACCGATACGAAATCTTCCAGTTTTACGTTTGGTGCGGTCATTTTTTGGTGACAATGTTCCTGTCGTTCCTGTGGAGTTTATCGTTCGAATTGCCAATGATAACGATTGAAAATTTCATCTTTGGCGGCTATCGTGAGTTGTTTCATTGTTGTTTTGTTCCTTTTGATTTTTGCTGTTTTTCCAGGGCGGCCAGTGAAGAAACAACAACAACAATAGGATTAGTTTTATACGATTTTAAACCTAATTTATCGATTATTAATAAATTTACATGCAAATATTAATAATTCTAGCGATTTTAAGCAAATTTTATATTTGGAATACCAACGGGAAGTTGATTATTTGGAGTAGGTGTAAAAATGGTGGATGTGCCGGGATAAAATAGCCTTTAAATCATTCTAGATTCAATATTTTTGAAACAATTTCATCGATTATTCGTCAAAATTAACTAAAAGTTCGAGTACGGAAGATTTAATCTGTAAAATATTGGCCAATGCGACAAATGGTGGATGCGCCGGGCGATAATTAAACTTAAAGCGATTATAATTCCGATAATTTTTCAGTCATTCCAACGCACTTAGTGGCATTTGAAAGCCCTTTTCAGCTATTGTCCGTCGGAATTTACCAAAAATGTATAATGCCAGTATAGCAAATTTATTCGGTGAAATATTAGGAAAATGTGACAAATGGTGGATGCGCCGGATGAAAATTGAGTTTAAAATGTCTATAACTCTGATATTTTTTCATCAATTCCAACGCACTTTATCTTATTTGAAAGCCCTTTTTATCGATTATTTGCCGAAATTTACAAAAACTCAATGCGACAAATGGTGGATGCGCCAGGCAAAAATTAAACTAGAAATGCCTGTGATTCCTATATTTTTTTAACAATTCCGACGATAATAGTCTCATTTGAGAGCCCCATTTATCTATTTTCCTCTGGAATCTTCCAAAAATTTGTAGTGCGACAATTGGTGGATGCGCCGGCGAAATTTAAATTTAAAATGCCTGTAATTTCAATAATTTTGCAGCAATTTCAGCATATATAATTCCATTTGAAAGCCCTTTTCATCTATTATTTGTCCAAATTTATCAAAACTTTATAATTCTAGTACAGAAAATCAAGTTGACGAAAAATTGACAAATGCGACAAATCATGAGTGAGCCGGGTGAAAATCTCTATAACTCTGTCAATTTTGCAGCAATTCCAACGTACATGGTGTTATTCGAAAGCTCTTTTTATGAATTATTCATCGAAATTTACCTAAACTTTACAAGTCTCGTACAGAAATTTAAATCGACAAAATATTGGGGAAATGCGACAAATGGTGGATGCGCCGGGAAAACTTAAATTTAAACTGTCCATAACTCTATCAGTTTTCCAGCAATTTCAACGTACGTAGTGTCATTTGGAAGCTCTTTTCATCTACTATTCGTCGAAATTTACCCAAACTTTATAATGATAGTGCAGAAATTGTAATCAATTTAAATTAAAAATGCCAATATTTCCGATAATTTTTCAACAATTGCAACGCAAATAGTCTCATTTGAAAGCTATTTTCATCAATTATTCGTTTAAATTTACCAAAACTTCATAATTCTAGTACAGGAAATTTAATCGGAAAGGTATTGGAAAAGGTGCGACAAATGGTGGATGCGCCGGGTGAAAATCAAACTAGAAATGTCAATTACTCCGATAATTTTTCAGCAATTCCAACGCACTTAGTCTCGTTTGAAAGCTCTTTTCCTCTAGTTTTCCTCGAAATCTACCAAAAATTTATAATTCAAATACAACAGATTAAATTGACAAAATACTGGAAAAATGCGATAAATGGTGGATGCGCCGGGGAAATTTAAATTAAAAATCTCCATAACTCTATCAATTTTCCAGCAATTTCAACGTACGAAGTATCATTTGGAAGCTCTTTTCATCTACTATTCGTCGAAATCTACCAAAAATTTATAACTCGAATACAACAAATTAAATTGACAAAATACTGGAAAAATGCGGTAAATTCAAATTAAAAATCTCCATAACTCTGATAATTTTTCAGCTATTCTAACGTAAATAGTGTCATTAGAAAGCTCTTTTTATCTATTATTCTTCGAAATGTATCAAAACTTTTTGATTTCAGTATAGAAATTTTAGTTGGTAAAATATTGGGAAATGCGACAAATGGTGGATGCGCCAGGTAAAAATTAACTTAATATTAGTTATAATTTTGATAATTTTTCAACAATTAGCGCATATTTGGTATCGTTTGAAAGCTTATTTAATCTACTATCAATTGAAATTTATCAGAAATGTGCAATCGATATCCGAATTTTTTTATTGAGAAATTGATTTATTTGATGGCGATTGATTGAATTTTAAAACTAGAATCGTGTCGATAAATAAGCGCAAATTTCGTATTTACCGCCACGACAAAAATCAATAATCCACATACGTCCACCGTAAACACTCCAACAACGGTAGTAGTAACCGTAGTCTGTCATTTAAACACACCATATGTGATTGATTCGGCCGATTTATCGCGGAAAATGAAACAAGAGACCGTCGTTCAAGTGCACAAAATCGTGAAAACCGACAATACGAACGACAAATCGAAACGCAAAGACGATGACCGCAACGAGAACCGTGCCCCAAGTCGCGACGTGTCCGTCGACGAAGAATCCCAAATCAATTCGAAAATCTTATCGCTGATCGAATCGGAAATGATACGGGACGCCAACAAGCACACCCATTTCACCGAATCGCGGCCGCAAAGTTTGAGTTTCTACGAGGACGAGAAAGCGCCGGAAGAACTGTCAGGTAGCCCCCAAATGGCCGCTTTTCCAATCGATTTCTAACAATTTCCCTCTAACTGTTTGAAGGCAATTTGGAGCTGTTGAGCCCCGAGGAGAGGAAGCATTTCAAAAGGCGCCGGGACTACTCCACCGACGATTTGAACGCCTACAATGTCATACAGGATTTGTACAAAAACAACAGCGAGGAGAACCTGAAGAAGTCGAAATGGCGCAAAAAACAGCGGCACGGCGATGGCGGCGGCGGTGTTAGCGGCAGTGCGGCCGGCGATAACGAATTGGGCGATAGTCGCGAGACGATGCTGCCGAAGGAGAAGAAGAAGAACAAGAAGAAGAAACGCGAATCCGCATCACCTAGTAATAAACGGAAACATAAGAAACGCGGCGGCGGCGATAACGATAACGATAACGACAATGAACCGCCAACTAGAACGGATATCGTTTGTACTCTAGATGAACTACAAGATGATGTCTTTGACAATAATTTCGATGATTACAATTCGACGAAATTCGAGCGGAAAAGTCCGAAAAAAAGCGACAATTTGTACGTACAACAGAAGAAAAACAAATACAAACATGTACCGTCGCCGAAACGAAATAATAATAATGCTAATAATAAATTGGGTCGGTCCGATGGTGGTGGGAATTACAGGAAATTCAATCATCCCTTAGATTTCGCCGTTTTCTATCAAAAATATTGGATCCGTTTCTCGACTTTATGTCATGGCTTGCTTGCCGGTTTAGGTTTCGGCCATTGGTTGTACATATTGAGCAATATTTACGCCCAAAATCAAGATTTCATCTCGCATTATTCGCATTTCAGCGAGATCTATGTCAGTTTCTTCTATTTCTTTTGTATTGTTTGCATTATCTCGGTGTGTGAAAAGTAAGTGGAAATCTTCGAAAAAAATCCAATTATTTGGCGTGTAATTTGGAAAATCCCCCATGGATTTATAGGAGGGTCTTTGGAGATCACTTGAGCAAAATTTGGGCCTTGTAGTTCATTTAAAAGTTGGTCAAAATGAGTTCAAAGAGCTGGCTCGTTTCAAGAATCTCAGATTACTTAAAACAAGTTTTTAGGCGAATTTGAACGTGAGCTACGAGGTTCAAATTATGTTAAAATAACTCCAAACAGCCTCACATCTGCTTGAGCAAAGTTGGTGCCTTGTAGTTCATTTAAAAGTTGGTCAAAATTAGTTAAGAGTTGATTTCAAGAACCTCAGCTTACTTGAAACGAGCATCTTTGGCCGATTTGTCGTGAGCTATCTGGTTCAAATTATGTTAAAATAACTCCCAAAGACCCTCAGATCTGCCTGAGCAAAGTTGGTGCCTTGTAGTTCACTTAAAGTTTGGTCAAAATTAGTTAAGAGTTGGTTTCAAGAACCTCAGCTAAAACGAGCATTTTTGGCCGATTTGTCGTGAGCTACCAGGTTCAAGTTATGTTAAAATAACTCCCAAAGACCGCCAGATGATTGGATGTTTTATTTAAACTACAATCCGCTTATAATTCGGCCGTTTTTAACGATTTTCGCCATTTTCAGAACCGATATTGCTCAATTCACTGTAAGAGAGGTGATCAATTTCAAACATATCAACAAGAATTATCTGATAATTCTCATCTATTTTCTTTGTCTAATTATCCATTTGATAGCTGCCAAAATCGATTATAAATTCACTTTATCGCCAATTGGGGGCAATACAACGACAGTTCTATTGGTAAGTTTACAATTTTCTCTAACAAATTCCACTAATTTTGATTCGTTGGTAGATCACAGAAGATGAGCTGGTTGAATGGAACCATCTGTCGTCGTGGCGTTCGATTTTGGCTTTCATCTCTTGGATTATTGTCGGCTTATTACCGCCGGACAATTCGTTTTATTACAATTTACAGAATTTGGAAAAGTTTAAGAAATAATTCGACAACCAATTTGAATCTTCAATAAATGTATTTTCCCACAAAAAGAATGTTTTATTTATAAATAATTAAGTTTTAAAATATTTACACAATCAATCAAATATAGAGAATGTAGATTGTTGTTGTTTATTGTTAAAATAAATCAAGCAGCGGCTGTAAAAAAATTGATAAAATTTAATTAATTTTCGATAAAAAAGTTTCCAAATACCTTCGACAGGAGCGGGAGTTGCGGCCGGTTCGCTAGATGGCGCCGTTTCCGCAGCAGGTGGCGCCTCTGTCGGTGCGCTTTCAGCAGGCGCCGGTGCCGTTTCAGCGACAACAGGCGGCGCTGCCGTATCGGCTGCAGGCGCCGCTTCAGCAGCCGGTGGCGCTTCAGCAACCGGCGCCGTTTCAGCGCCAACAGGTGGCGCTGCCGTATCGCCTGCAGGTGCCGCTTCAGCAGCCGGCGCCGCTTCCGCAGCAGGTGGCGCTTCAGCAACCGGCGCACTTTCAGCTGGGGCTCCCTCCGCCGGTTTCGCTTCGCTCGTGGCCTCCGCCGGCGCTGCCGCAGCCACTTCCTGACCCTCAACCGGCGCCGGGGCCTCACCCGCCACGGAGGCCGGCGTTTCGCCCTCGGCCGGTGGCGCTGCGGCGGCTTCTGCAGCTGGAGTCGCCCCCTCTACGGCGGGAGCGGTCTCCGTTGGCGCTTCAGCCGGGACGCCTTCAGCAGGCGGTGGATTTTCAGCCGGTTCTGCCGTCTCCGGTGGTTTCTCTTCACTGGGCGGCGGTGGTTCTGGAGTTTCAGCCGGCTGTGGTGCACTTTCCGGTTCTTTAAAGATTCGATTGGAATCATTCGGATTTTAACGGGATTTAATTTTACCTGGCGGTGGCGGTTGTGGGGCGGCCTCTTCCTCGCCTTCCTAACATCACATTACAGAAAAATTTTTAAAAAAAAGCAACCAACACTCAAAAAATCGACACTAGGCTTTGATAAAACGATAACAACAAAGGATAAAGGTTGAACAACACAGCAACAATCACTTAAATTATTTTAATGATTATTTTCTCGAAATAAATATACAATAAACATACAGATATTGAGATAAAGTAGAGATTTATGAGAGGGATACATGCGAATTGTTGTTCTTCACACTCTCTTTATCGACATTTTTAGATTGGAACAATAAACAGATCATGCCTCAGCCTCTTGTACCTTCTTCTCGTCGCCCTTCTTGGACCAGTCCGGTTTCTTCTAAAATTTCACAACAAAAAGGCATTAAATCATTGAAACAAACCGAATTAGAATTGTACATAATTTGAAAGTTGTGTTTGTAACAGAAATCAGTGTTTGTGTGGATAAACATAGAGCTTGGCTGGCAAATAGAAGATTTGTGCTTAGAAAATTGCGTTATCAACAATACTAACGATTCGATTAGAATTAGAAAAGCGTTAATTAGGCCCAAATTCGGGATTAATCTCGGAATAATTCTAAGAAAATCAAGTTAGCACAATTAATTAGACAGTTGTGTTTGTTGGTTAGGAACACTAGAGGTCGCTCAGCTCTCACCTTTGGCATCCATTTTTTTTTAATAGAGAAATAGAGGAAAAATAAACGATCAAGACAGGTGGGTAATGCAAAAAACAAAACAAAAATTAGGGAAAATGGTGGAAAGCCAATCCAAAAAAATTTAAAAAAAAAAAACAAAAGAAAAATTAGTCCGATTGTATCCAAAAAATCGATTAATTGTGAAATTCTGTATTTAGTAGCTCTATCGTAATAATTTATAAACATAATTGTTTTAATTTTGTCGATTGTCGACGGTATTTAGTGATTTTACTTCTTCTGCCATTCGGCCTTTTCAGATTTCTTCGGCTGTGGAAAGAAATTTCGATAAAAGCGCCGTTTTGACGAAATCGCGTGTGTTTCAAAATGTTTGCGTTTTCAAAAAATCCAAAAAAAAAACTACCAAAAATTACAACTTACTTCTTTATCTTCTTCTTCAAGGGTGAATTCCTTCTTTTTGACGACCTTCAATTGGTTCCTGAAGTTGAATTCGGCCGCCTTCTTCTGCAATTTGGCGAATTTGTTCTCATATTTCGACACTTTCTTCAATGTCGGTTTAATGCTGGAAATTCAATGATAGAATTGAGTTGATATTTCCGATTGATTGACTCACAATTTGCCCCGAAGATCGTTCACCTGGCTGTTGAGGTCGGAGATCTACATTCGAAACGAGATATTTTTAGAAATTGGTCGATTTTCTTTAAAAATAAAGACAAACACCAATGTTGCTCTATTATCGCTGGACTTTCCAATCGGTCGACTTGACTTAGAATCGATCGAGTCGGCCGATTCAAACGAGACAAACACGAAGACAGAGACAGAACAACATTGGGTGATTTGAGGTTAGAAATTGTGCAAATTGTGCATGCAAACGATCAACAAAAGCCAATAAAACACCAGAAGAACAGAAAACGAACAACAAAAATTAATTTGAAGGAATCTTGGTGCAAATCGTAACGAACAAATTAGAAATTTTGTTAGAAATGCGTGCTGGATCATACAAAAAATCGTAATAATAATAATAATAAGGAAAAATAGTGGAGAACACCTCAAATACAACAACAACTACTATTATTACTACTACTACTACACTAAAATAATGATAATTAAAGGGAGGCATTCAATTATTTCGAAAAGTAAGCTGTGCATCCTAATCCAGTGTTGAATAGTAGGCTATGAAAACAGTTGCTTAGCAATAGAGGTGATTCCATAGCCCACTTAGTTAAAGTGGAGTAACACGCACAGCCTACTTTACTAAATAGTGAAAAGCCTCCCTTTAATAATAATAATAATGATAATAACGATAATACTACACAAAAATCTATCAAAAAATCGATGTAGGTACAAAAAATATGGCACGGAATTTCCGCAATCTGTAAAAATCAAAAAATTCAACTGGTCATACACAGTGCTAATTCCACCTTATAAAAGGTGGTAATAGGGTGAAATAATAGGGGTGGTGGTGGTGGTGAAATAAAAAGATAAGCAGCAGGCATGGCACTTCGAATCCCACAAAAATCTTGAAAAAATCGTTTTAAGTACTGGTAGGTTCCGATTTCCATCCCCCAGACCGTTATGGTGATTTGGAACGTAATCTTCTCGCTTTTATTATCTTCTAGACCACCAAAAAAAACCAACAATATAACAAAAATCGAAAAATTTTCAAAACCATGAAGGGCCATGCCGTAGTTGCGGGGTGTTCGCTTTATTTTTGGTTGTTTCGTTGATGTCAAATCGAAAAAGGGGTGGTTAATATTGGGGGTTATTAGAGAGAAACAATGTGTGGTTTGTCTCTTGAACAGCCCTGGGTCTTTGAAGCGATCTGTGGACGATTTTAGTAGTCGGTTAGTCAAAAAATTGGGAATTTTTGGGGATTACGGCGTAACACTTCATGTATTCTAAAAACAAGGGTTGATAATCGACAACAATGATTTTTTAGTACAAAAATTACGACAAAGACAGAACGGGAATTGTTTTTCTAATCAATTACCACAGGACTGATTCGATTTTGGTCGATTTTCCGATAGGAAAATCGCCCAAAATTCCTCAAATGAATGAAGCATAACACATTATTTTTATCAAAAAAAAATTAAAAGAACAAAATGGAAAACTATCACTCGATTATGGTGATTTTCTTTTTGTTGTTTGTTTGTTTTGTTTTTTTAGAATTTGCCACAAAATTAATACCTCCCAATCTCGTTTGCGGACTTCCCGTTCCAAATCCCACTTCTGTTCCTCGCAAATATACATGCGGTCATAATATTCTTTGCAAATCTTCTTTAGCAGAGCTAGAATCGGAAACGGAACCAGCAGTCAGCAAAAAAACACCAACAACAACAACAGAAACAATTACGGTTTGGGTTTTTTTTTAACAGACAAATTCAACTACAAACTAGAATCGAAACAAACTACAGGGTGTGCCGAGAATATGGCCAATTTGAAGTTGTAATCGATGGAATTTGGTCTAGAAAATCGCCCTATCAACCCCCGGTATATGGGGTTGATAGCCTACTTTCTTATTTTTAATGAAATGCTATTCTATGGCGAAATTAAAGGAGATTTTGATAACATAGTTTTTCAGGAATTTTCAATTTTGAAGTGTTTAATTAAAAAATTCATATTTCTGAAACTATAGCTTTTGAATAACTGCAATTTGGAATTCTAACAGTTTAAATATTGTACTTTTTACTAGAGTTTACAGATTTAAATAATCTTGAAACGTTTAGCTGAAATAATTTTTTCTTTCAGGGCATTTTCAGACGGTATTATCTTCCTTATTTTAAATGGAGCCATATTTTTCTTTACACGGTTGGATAGAGAAAAAAATTCTGCAACGACTGAATTAGCATCCCCTATACCAATCTCTAATAGTTTTTCAGTTATTTCGAATTTTCAGTTTAAATTTCCCTTTTATTTGAAAGTGTCTAGTGACCTATGACGCGATAATTCGTTTATAAAAAAACATAGAAGGCTTAGCAAATTGACATTAACTGTCAGATTTGAGGTTAATTGTGATTATTTTATTTGTTTTTTCAGCAATTTCAGCCAGTTTTTAAATGTAAATACAATCCGAATAATTTCAGTTTAATTATTTGTCAATTTTTCGATTATTTTCCATTAAAAAAATCGAAAAATTATTAATTATTTTGATTTTAATTGTGACAGGAGATTGTTTCGCCAAGCCTACTATGTTTTAGTGTTTTGTTTCAGGAGGTCAATTACTAGAAAACGAAAATCTGGAATAACTGAAAAATTATTGCAGATAGGTATAGGGAATGCTAATATAATTCGATGCAGAATTGTTTTCTCTATCCAACCGTGTAAAAAAAAATATACCACTCCAATTAAAATAAGAAAGTTATGGCGCTTTGAAAATTGGCTGAAAGAAAAATCGATTTCAGCTAAATGCTGAAAGATAATTCAATTTTATATAATCTAGCGTAAAGTACATAATTTAAACTATTTGATGATCAAAGTTGGATTGTCTGACAGTAATATTCTCAGAGACATGAATTTTCCAAACAAACACTACAAAATCAAAATTTTGAAAAAAAGTCGAAATTCCTGAAAAACTATCAACACTAGACTATAAGTCATATTAACAAAATCCCCTTTAATTTCACTATAGAATCTAAATATGCAATAAAATATAGCATTCCATTTAAAATAAGAAAGTAGGGTGTTCTACCCCTGACTCTGGTGGTAGATAGAACAACGAAAATATTCTCTAGCGATAGCTCAAGTAGTAAAATAAGTGTATACCAAATTCCAGAAACTTCCACCAATTTGAACTTCTAACAGGCCATCCGCTTGGCTCACTCTGTATATAACCGGTTATTATTCTGAATAAGCAACAATCTTGATCGTTATCTCTACCAATCGAAACAACAATCAAGTAGACTTGTTCAGAACCATTTTGAAAATCGAGGTAAGATTCTCCATGTCATTGTGTACTCTTTTATCAAAAAAAAAAAATGCCACTGTAGTCCCAAATACAATCTTGATTTGTGTTGTTTATCATTGTTTTATTTGCGCCACTATTTACAAAATAAAAAACAAAAAATAAACTAAAAAAAAAATGCCAACTCTCGCGTATAAGAATTTTGTTTTTGGTTTGGTTTGGTTTGATTTGATTTAGAAAAAAAATGAATACCTCGAGAGCTTTTTGCCTTTCGATTACTTCCAAATCGAATTTATCAGATTCAAGTTGGGCAATTCGTTGATGATACGATCGACAAATTGTTTGAAGTTCAGCTATAGAGAGAAAAAAACAACAACAACAAAACAATTACCAGAATAATAAATACGAAAGTGTCTCAAATTACCTAAATTTATCCTATCAATAATAATAATAATAATAATCAAGATGGCTAGATTTTTCAGCACTTCACTTACTACAGGTCTATCCATCTATCTAGAAGGCCATGAGAAACAATTGTTGATGAAACGCCGATTTTCGCCGATGTGGCGCTACTCTACCTCAACTAATCTAGAATTCTGATTGGTCATCGATTTCCCGCCAAAAACAAACCAACAAATCAACCCAATAATAGAAAATCGAGCATTTGTTTCTAAAATACAACAAACCTATGGTGAGTAAAGTGCGGCAAAATCCAGTCGGCCTTGATAATAATTACAATAAATACTGATAGAGGGACAAATTGGGGATGTGGAAGTACCGGGAGAATTTGAAAATCTTGTCGAAAATAAGTGTGCGATTTAAATAGCGACATACGTCCACCTATTCTAATATTTATAGATATATATACAGAGAAAAATTTCTAAAATTGTCACGTCTAAATCATAACAACAACTAAATTTGGCTGTGCAGAAGCTCTACTGGTGTGTGGGTGTTATTAGAACTTTACCTACGCGTATGCTAAATTTCAACATGCCCTCCAAAAAAATTAAAATAAAATTAAATAAAAAAAATATTCAAAAAATTAAAATTAAACACGAAAAACTATAGTGCCCAGTCTACCTGAAATTCCCTGAATTCCACTTCTTTTTCAAGATCGTATTTTTCGTTTTCAAGATGGGATATGCGCTTATGATACTGTTCGCAGATACTTTTTAGATTTGCTAAAATTCAATATAAATAGACAAATTTTAAAAGAATACGTTCAATATACAGAGTGAGTCTAGTAGTTGGCCTATTACAGGTTCTAATTGGTTAAAGTTGCTGAAATTTGGTAGTCGCCTGTTTTTCCAATTGAACTACAACTGGGAAATATTTTCGTTGTTCTATCTACCCTTAAAATAAAGGGTAGGCACCCTACTTTCTTATTTTAAATAGAATGGTAGATTTTTTATTCCATATTTATATTCTATGATGAAATTAAAGGGGACTTTGTTAATATGACTTATAGTCTAGTGTTAATAGTTTTTCAGGAATTTCGACTTTTTTCCAAAATTTTGATTTTGTAGTGTTTGTTTGGAAAATTCATATCTCTGAGAATATTACTGTTAGACAATCCAAATTTGATCATCAAATAGTTTAAATTCTGTACCTTACGCTACATTTTATAGAATTGAATTATCTTTCAGCATTTAGGTGAAATCGATTTTTCTTTCAGCCAATTTTCAAAGCGCCATAACTTTCTTATTTTAATTGGAGTGGTATATTTTTTTTACACGGTTGGATAGAGAAAACAATTTTGCATCGAACCATATTAGCATTCCCTATACTTATCTCTAATAATTTTTCAGTTATTCAAGGTTTCCGTTTTCTTATAATTAACCCCCTGAAACGAAACACTAAAACATAGTAGGCTTGGCGAAACAATCTTCTGTCACAATTAAAATCAAAATAACCAATAATTTTTCGATTTTTTTAATAGAAAATAATCGAAAAATTGACAAATAATTAAACTGAAATTATTTGGATTTTATTTTCATGTAAAATTGGCTGAAATCGCTGAAAAAAACAAGTAAAATAATCACAATTAACCTCAAATGTGACAGTTAATGTCAATTTGCTAAGCCTTCTATGTTTTTTATAGACGAATTATCGAGTCATAGATCACTAGACACTTTCAAATAAAACTGAAAATTCTAAATAACTGAAAAACTATTAGAGATTGGTACAGCGAATGCTAATTCAGTCGATGCAGATTTTTTTCTCTATCCAACCGTGTAAAGAAGACTATATGGCTCCATTTAAAATAAGGAACTGAGACTTTTTCTGAAAATTTTGATTTTGTAATGATTGATT